>OW804102.1:65643558-65703558 GCA_942159475.1 Sthenelais limicola | reverse complement strand
ACCATGACTCAGCACAAAGTGACAACACTAGAACCCCTCTATAACTAGCATGACTCAGCACAAAGTGACAACACTACAACTCCCTTATAACTAGCATGACTCAGCATAAAGTGACAACTCTACAACTCTACAACTCCCCTATAACTAGCATGACTCAGCACAAAGTGGACAACAATACAACTCCCCTATAACTAGCATGACTCAGCACACAGTAAAAACACTACAACTCCCCTATAACTAGCATGACTCAGCACAAAGTGACAACACTATAACTCCCCTATAACTAGCATGACTCAGCACAAAGTGACAACTCTACAACTCCCCTATAACTAGCATGACTCAGCACAAAGTGACAACTCTACAACTCCCCTATAACTAGCATGACTCAGCACAAAGTGACAACTCTACAACTCCCCTATAACTAGCATGACTCAGCACAAAGTGACAACACTACAACTCCCCTATAACTAGCATGACTCAGCACAGAGTGACAACACTACAACTCCCCTATAACTAGCATGACTCAGCACAAAGTGACAACTCTACAACTCCCCTATAACTAGCATGACTCAGCACAAAGTGACAACACTACAACTCCTCTATAACTAGCATGACTCAGCACAAAGTGACAACACTACAACTCCCCTGTACCTAGCATGACTCAGCACAAAGTGACAACACTACAACTCCCCTATAACTAGCATGACTCAGCACAAAGTGACAACACTACAACTCCTCTATAGCTAGCATGACTCAGCACAAAGTGACAACACTACAACTCCTCTATAACTACCATGACTCAGCACAAAGTGACAACACTACAACTCCTCTATAGCTAGCATGACTCAGCACAAAGTGACAACACTACAACTCCCCTATAACTAGCATGACTCAGCACAAAGTGACAACACTACAACTCCTCTATAACTAGCATGACTCAGCACAAAGTGACAACACTACAACTCCCCTATAACTAGCATGACTCAGCACAACGTGACAACACTACAACTCCCCTATAACTAGCATGACTCAGCACAAAGTGACAACTCTACAACTCCCCTATAACTAGCATGACTCAGCACAAAGTGACAACACTACAACTCCTCTATAACTAGCATGACTCAGCACAAAGTGACAACACTACAGCAGCCCTATAACTAGCATGAACACAAAGTGACAACACTACAACTCCCCTATAACTAGCATGACTCAGCACAAAGTGACAACTCTACAACTCCCCTATAACTAGCATGACTCAGCACAAAGTGACAACACTACAACTCCTCTATAACTAGCATGATTCCGCACAAAGTGACAACACTACAGCAGCCCTATAACTAGCATGAACACAAAGTGACAACACTACAACTCCCCTATAACTAGCATGACTCAGCACAAAGTGACAACACTACAACTCCCCTATAACTAGCATGACTCAGCACAAATAGGACGACTTCTCACCTCCTACACCGGAGACTTCCACACCATACATCAATCACTTGCTGGCACAGTGCCAGTTGTAGACCATGTGACTAATGACGTCACACCATGTCTCCTGGCAATGGTCAACCCTGCAGTGCGCATGCGTGAGTACAGGAATTCTGGGATGGATATTTGGGTTAACGGGCAATTACTGGTATATTATTATCATTATTGTAAAGCTGTCTCCTGTAAACACCGATGCATAAGAATTTGTATTTGTAATCAGATGTTTGATTTGATTCTATAACTCACCGTTGACCATATCGCTGTGTGTTATTTAAAACATATAAACTACGTTGAATAGTATATTTAACTGTTTATCAGACTATGTATCTGATATTTGCTATTGTAACTCACTATTGACTGAACATGTTATTTGATACTTATGTTTACAAAACAAGCTGAATGATGAACACTTAACTGACTATCAGATTCTATTCCATTAAAATTTAATTTAACATTTAAGACATTTCCAACGTCGAAAGAATTAAAACCGTAATTACCTATATATAATTTGCTGTGTGCCACTTTCGTCCCCGACGAAAGTGGAATTGTTCGCAGCCATTCAACTCTGTAAGGACTTAAAGAGGGCTGGCAAACCTCCCAATGTCGGAGAAGTGCCCCCTTATCGTGACCACGGTCAATAATAAATGTTTTACAATACAATACAATACAATACTGTAACCATGAAATCTGCCCAGCTTGTTTCATACAGCAGACGGAAACTAAACATTACTACTTTGTGTACCATTATTTACTAACCAATCAGAAAGTCATTTGATGAAAACTTTGGAGGACTCCTGTTGTCCTTGTCTTTTCCTGGAGTTGGTTCATGTATTGCTCTTAAAATATGACATTTGTGATGTATTCCAGGAAAATAACTTATAAGTCGCAAAACTCATATTTTTTAAAGTAATTTATTTACAAGTTCTCTTAGTAGGAATAGTCTGATTTTTAGAGGTTTTAGCACCTATAGTCATATAAGTCCATGTAACAAATTTCAGGACATTGTATTAAATTTATGTTTGGGTTTTGAAGGCCTTCATATGGGGTATATTTAGTTACTTTACTGGTAATTACCCACCCAGAAATATTGCAAACTTGTTTTTCAAAAATAAAAATATGAAACGTAAAATAAAGAAATACGTATTAGGTGTTGTAGTGTTTATTATCATTGGAATCAGCTTGATCTCCTCTTTTCAAATATGATGGTATCTCAAAATCCATATTTTGCGACTTGGGCGTTTTGAACATTTTTAAAATTGAATATCAAGATACAACATGTTGTTATGAGAATGTGAGAGTGTACTATGGGGGAATAAACCGCTGCAAACAATAACACGATTCTTTACAAAGACCTCCACCAAAACATCCCCTGTCATGACAGCGTTGTTTTTCAACTGTTATGGAAGAAATAAACATCAAACTCACGCAATCAGTTAAAACAAGTTTCTGTAATGATGGAAATAACAATTCATGAAGCAAATTACTTTTTCATTTCATCTAAACACACTCTGATGGTTGTTTTTTCACTATTGTTATTGGGAAGAGTTTACTTCCTATTTTTAGTTACATTATATGGGTCAGATTTTCAGAAAATGTACACTTGGCAGCTCTACACATTTAGGAAAATCTGCTAAATTAGGCTGAAAAATGAGGAATAGCAGCTATATCTGAGTATATTTGGTATCGTATTGATTTAAAGGATCAGTTCTGTTATGTTAAACTGCATTTTGAAGCTAATTTTTGTATCAAATGTGGGTTAATTGAGAGGATTGGTGAAGGCGACTTGTACATTTTCTGAAAATCTGACCCTTTAGTCTTGACAAAAGGTCATGTCTTGCTGTATAAAAATGTTGAATAAAATAAAGAAAAAAAAAGAAACCTACATTCAGGTGGAATGTCTTCCGTCAGGCCGCACATCCTCGGCTATGCTGTACTCAATTGGCTTTTTTGTATTTAGTTTCTTTATAAAATATTTTGTTAACCAAAAGTCAAGATTATAAACAAGCTTGTATTGTATTTAAGATTGTTATTCAGCAATAGAACTTTATGTAACAGTTACACTATTCTCAGGACGTGCTGATATGCTTACAAAAGGTAACAAAATGTCATGACATTTATAAACATATATGCCAGAGTCATTCTATATATATATAGTATCGATACAAATTATTATCCATATAATATAAAGCTAGAGCGATTTCTAGGAAAGGAGGTAGAAAAGAAATGGTAGAAAGAAGATTTTCTTTGTCCAGAATGTTCTCGGAATTTGTTGTTTTACAAACCACTTTACTCATCTTTAGAGGTCTCTCTCCCCCCTCTCTGGATGTCGTTGTATGTGGTTTGTGAAGGTATTTGGGGTGGAAATGTGATTTTGAAGCCTTTTTTAAATCGGGATAACCACACTCTATTTATAGCCTGGGAAAGTCCCTGTCAGATACTACGTCATTTCCCACAACCAGGGGGACCTAAATAGATGAGTCATATTTTCAATGCACAATTGCCAGCTGAAATCGTCTGAAATTTGGGTTATTTGAGAGGATTGGTGAATGTGAATTGTACATTTTCTGAAAATCTGACCCACATGCTATTACTCTTATTGTGTATCATTATCATCGGAGAGGTACTGTGAGTAGATGGGAGAAATTTGATGACATTTGCTTAAATAGGTTCTGAGAGATAGGGTGGGTCGGAGACGACCCCTCTAGGCAAATATGGGGTCAAATCTGGGACCCCAGTGGAGACTACACTGTTAATGCGCCGTTTACAAAATTGTACTCAAAACCGTCCATTTGAGGACATATGTGTTTACCAAACCGTTTACAACACATTCCTGAGGACGCATTAACAAACGAGCTTCTGTCCTAAGTTACACCATTACACCACCGAAATTGTTGGAGATAATTACCTGCTCAACTTATGAGTCTGAATGCAGAGCTCATAAACTCAAAAATATTCCTTTCCACTAGATAGCTCATAGCTCCATCAAACTCCCTCAAAATGCTTCCGATCTGAATATAAAAAAATATCACAGAACCCCCTGAATGTCAGGAAGACAGCTCTGCTTTCAGATTTACAATCGCATCGTTAGTTCCTTCCTAATAGTACATTATTTCCGTCGGCCGCATCAAGTCGTTCAAATCAATATAAATGATATAATAACTGTTCTCAAAAGGGAGCCTATGGAGAAATTAGAATTCACTAAAAACTTAATTTACATAATGTCATCACCATCGGAGTTCACAACCAGCTAAACAAACCTATATTTAATAAGATCTAATCATTTTGAAACATGAAGGAAACATGTCCTCCTCGTACTATTCCAGCAATTTGCTTTAAACTCTATAGGCTAGGATAGGATACCGTAGGCTATTTCAATATGGCCGAACTGAAGCGAATTTTGAACAAAAAACATCAAATTACAGAATAGATACCACGTTTGAACCAAAATCAAGCAGACAGTATCATTAGTGTAGACTTATAGCTCAGTTTGTCATCCATTTAAAGTTTAAAATCGACCTAAGAAATAAAATATTCAAGACAAATGTATTATTAGAAGAGATAAATACGGTGAAAACAACTTAAATGTTAAAATCATGGATTAAAACTGGATTTTTCTTCAAGTCAAAGCGTAGCTTAGGCCTATATATATAGGCGTAAATGTTTTATGAGGGAGAGTTCTCATTATTGTCTTTGTTACATGAACTAAAATATAGGTGTGAAATACAAATTAAAGGTATACAGGTACATGTATAGTAAGTGTACAAAAGCTTCTTTACCCTGGAGAAGGGTCGAACAGCAAATTAAGGAAACAGCAGGAGACCTTTTTTTTAAAAAAAAGAAGTGCAGAGGAGATCAAATAAGAGACCTAGGGTCTATAATTCCTTTCATAAGGAGTCAGCTTATTTTAATCCTTGTTAAAAACCTATTACGGGCACCAGGTTGATCTTTTTATTCTTTTATTCTTTTATTTTTATGTTTTTATTCTACCGAGCCTTATACACAAATGTGTTGTTCACCGTATAGTGTTTGATTTGACAATATGACCCTCCCCCCCGCCCCCCCCCCCCCCCGCACCCCTCGACGCGGCTCGCTATGGTGTCGTCGGTTGGATCATTTTAACAGGTAGGCCTACAATTTTTATTTTGTAGATCTGATCATTTTGTAATCCAGAACATTGCATTGAAGAGAAGAGGGTACAATGTATATGTCATGTTATCGACCCCATGAGAGAAGAGACTTTTGTTGAAAGATTGAATAAAAGCTTCTTTTTTTTTAAAAAATAAAAAAATATTTAATACCTTTTTAATAGGCCTACGAAATATTATTCTAACCTTGGAACCTATGGAGAACTCAGAATTCACCGAACAATTTAATAAATACATAATGTCATTACAATCAGAGTTCAGGACCAGCTAAACAAACCTATATTTAATAATATCTAACCATTTTGAAATGTGAAGGAAACATTATCCTTGTCACACTATTCCATTGATGCGTAGAAGGCGCCACCTTGTGGGAACACATCAAAACGTAAATTTTCAAACACAAACAGATTCTGGCCATGTTTTCACCACCACATCGAGCTACATCTGATTATAAAGATCTGAAGACAGCAGGGAATATGGGTAAGTATGGTTCTGGCTTTCGATAGTGATTTTAATCATTGGGAATCTAACTACTTTATCTGCCTGGGGGAAAATATGTGGGATAAACACATTCGCTGGGTCAGGAAGTTTTGCTTGGTCGTTGCGTTGCGGCCATTTTCCTAGTGTAGGACCCCGGTGTAGGACTAGCCAAAACAGTTTCTAACTGAGTTCATCACCCATGCCTTACATTCTGAATCTAGTTCTAGACCTCCTTTAGGTATAATTTGAAGTATTAGTCTTGGTAACGTATTAGTTGGGCCACTTTTTCAGTTCAAGTTTAGGGCCAGCTGATGGCGGTGTTCTATCGGCCCCTATTTTCGCCCATACAAACAGTACATACAAAAAGTGCATTAGAAGTTGAGCTAGTGAGGTTATAAAATGGAGACCTAAATGGAGAAATAAAGGAGATGATGTATCGGGACGAATGCCATAAGCCGAGGCAGAACCGCTGACTAGATATACAGTAGCCCATGTAGCTGGGCTTGAATTGATTCCCCTGATCCCACTCGTCACTGGCCGGTAGCACACGGTCTCTACTAACCATGCTACGGCGGCTCTGACGGTGGTGTAGGCCTACACACAAGTGGGAGGGTCATCGGGAAGGCTAGGCCTCTACTAATGTGTACCGTTTCCTACTTGGATTATAGACATTTATTGAGAATCAAAATAAATTATTTTATTTTCTCCTTGTCTTCAGAACCACTGTCAGCATCAGTGCTTTGTAGTTGTACTTAAAACTTGAAAAAAAATTAAAGCATTCAAAATCTACTCATAACTCTAGTGTACCGAAACTTTCTTCTGATTTAAACAAAATCCCTAATAGTTATAAGCATGACAAAATTATTTTGAGAAATGGCGAAATAAATAAAATGAGAATGTAGGTACTCAAAATGATGAATTGATGTGCAAACTTCTACTTCATTAAAGGAATCTGACAATTTACTAAGCTTTTTTTGTTGAATTATGGGGAAAATATGGGAGATATTTTTGTTATTGCAACTTTTTGGCTAAAATAAATGGCTAAAACTGAAGGGTGCCTACGTCAGGGTAGTAAAGTCTGTAAAAGAAAATGTAAGAAATCAACTCACAATTGGGGAATATATGATATACATGTATAAAGCTAATAATATTCATGAAAGAAACAAAATTAAACTATGATATGAATTTGGCTAAAATCTGTATGTGCCTAAGTCGGGGTACAATTTATTAAATTATTCTATTATTATTCATCTTAAAAACTCTTAGTGCTTATTGCGCAATATATACTATTAACGACTTCAAATTATACATGCCTTCTAATGCCTACATTGGGGCATTTTCTTTTAAGTTTTTCTCATCTCTACACATTACAGACCCTCTCAAAACTCATTAAATATGTCATCCATTATGTCGGGACCCCGACGTATGCAATCTGGAAAAATAAAGTTAAAATAAAGAGAGAAATATCCATCCAAAAGAGTAGCAATTTTCGGGTAAGATTGCCCAACTACCCTATAATTTACCAATGCACACAACTTTCCTAAATCACCCATTGCCCCCATTTCGTGAGAATTGACCATAGTAATTATTTAGTTATCTAAATATTAAAGTAGACTAACTCTTTGGTTTTGACAAATTTACCCTTCTACATGGTTCTGATAAAAAATTACTGACTTTTAAGGACCTTACAAATTACTGACTTAAGGTTACTGAATTTTAGTGACTGCAGGAACACTGTGAGAAGTTTCAGGTTGGGTTGAATTATATAATTTAGGGCCAACGTGTAGAATAATACATATGGTGCACTCAGAGAAGCAAATGAAATAAAAGAGATGCCAAGGTGTGTTGATCTAAAAACCATTATCAGTGACGGAATGTATACAGTGATACAGAACCAGGGTGAGTTTATGGTCACAGAGTAGCCGGGGAGCTGAGGAAATTAGGCGAGGAATTTTCCTCGGGTCCCGGCTACTAACACCAACCCTGTCTTCCCTTTCTCTCACTCCCTATTTTCTCTCTCCCCCGTAGCTCTCCTCCTTCCTTTCTCTCTCCCCACCCTCACTCTCCCATCTTCTCTCTCCTTCCCTCACTTTCTCTCCCCTCTGTCTACCCCCTCCCCCTCTCCTCCCCCCCCTCCCCCCCCCCCACGCACACACGCACACCTTGAAGCAAGAGATATGCTAAAATATGTCCGATAATATTGTAACAGTCATTAGTCATTAAATTTGAACATGAACACGAATGATTCTTGCGCCAAATAATGATATAATCTCTTCAGCTGAAATGCACCAGAAGGCATCATTTAACGAGTATAGTCTATCATTAAACAAGTTTAGTTTTGAAAATTTTCTATATTCATATTTAATTTCATCAAAATCATAATCCTGCTGCTCTATTGACTTGCGGGCGAGTGCATGATTCCAGTTAGTCAAGATCCCTGATTTCATATGCATATTGCCTCACGTCACCCCCACGTACATCCCAAATCTTAGCGCTGAATTCCCAAAATCAACGAAGATATTAACTGTTTACTGCATTCACCATCATTGAAAATATATACAACCAAGTACCAAATCTAAATTAGAGATTTTCTATGTATACTCATCCGATCATGTTTTCTTAGCTCAGATCAGTCACATGGTATTGGTCGTAAGACAGAAACCAGATGGAAGAAATGAAATATCGTTTTATTAGAGACTAGCAAAGTACCCGTCCTCCAGACGGTCACCCTCTCTCCCCACACTTACCCCTCTCTATCTTTTCCCTCCCCCTCTTCTCTGTCTTTCATACCTATCTTTCTCTCGTAACCCTATCTCCGATTCCCCCCCCCCTCTCCCCGCCCTCTTTCTCATGCCCCCCCTCTCCTCTCCCTCCTCTCTTTCCCCCTCTCTTCTTTCTCTCTCCCTCCCCCTGTTGCTCATGAATCAGCCACAAACAAGGATGTCAGAAATTACCTTGAACATACCCAATGAATTCTATTATAACAAATAACCTATGTTGTAAACTAACCTAACATGAGGTATTAATTATCCCATCGCATCTTTTCTCTATAAATGAATATAGAAGTAGGGCTCCAGAGCGGACAGTATGGCCATACCGCCCCTCACTATAAGCACCTGTAATGTATACTTGATGCATACATCTTTGATCCCCCCGTCCCTCGTTTTAGAGCCTAGATATTACATTTATATTATATTCAATATGTACATGGAAAATATAAATTTGATAATGAAAATACTGTTCTACTTTGGGTTTCAGGTGGAATTATTGGTCAAAATTGCAGGGGAACATGCAAAAAGCCACACAACCATAATGAACCGGCTCGTGGACTGCATGGCCGCAAATTCATTCACCATTTGTGAGATGGACAGGAAGGTGTTCTTCAAGGCGTAAAAGGGGGTACAGGATAGTACTATTGGATAGTTTTCGGTAAGTTGCCACTACAATAAATAGTCCTATAAATTATCCTATAATTGTTATATGGGTTTTCGTTTTATAACTCCCTACGTTTGTAAATGAAGTTACCAATGAAATGTAATATAATATTATGATATAAGATGTGATATGTAATATGACTGACAAGTTGAATCATGGTTCCCGTGGGTCATTAAAAGTCATTATATGTAGGGGGTTGGTCGGCTGGATGGGAGACAGAGCTATATTATAATAATCAACGAATACACAAGGGTTGGCCAGAACCGAGCGAAGCAAGGTTTATTTACCATAATAATGACAGTATCAACAAGAAAGAACAAATTTTCAATACACAACCGCCCAGTGCGGTGAATCAAGTGAGAGTGAATGGAGCGATTGTTTGTTTATGTTCCATCAACCTTACGTCACAATGGAGAAGTCATTCATGTGATTGGTCCACGTGACGAGGAGTGGGCGTGGCTATTCTGCAGTCGCCGCCCAAGGCCCCAAATATGGGCATCGACATGTCGATTGATTAAATTCTGATTTTCCTTGGACAACCCAGCACCTATGTCTCAGTTTCCACTCAGTCAAATTCTCTTTCCCGGGCAACCAACTTCACACACTATTTCTTCAGGGCAGCAATAATATTGTACCAGTCCTTCTTTTATGCTATTCCTATTAGTGTTAATCTGGAAAATTCTTGATTGAGGCCAATGCGGTCATCTTGATGAGTGACCCCTTGATATTGGCCTCTGCCTACCTTCCCCTACACCACATCTACAATTGTATCTATCATGGATAGGTGGTGGACAATACGAGTACTGTCCAAGGGAGGCATATTTTGACCCCTGCTATTTAGGCCACTGTTTTAAATTTCATGAAATTTGGTTTCAATGCATTCAGGTAGGTAGGCTTGTCATAAGGAAAATAGCCAAGTCATCTACCACTGAAATGGGAATATTGAAGCTTTTTCCACCATTAGAATACTGGTAAGAGACATAAAAAGTCTAAATATATTAGTCATAAGTATCACTGCAATCACTCATGGCTAACATTAATTGTTGGAGGGCTGTGATACAGTTGATCTGGAAGCAGATTAGAAAGGAACTGAAATCTGGCAAGAAAGGTGTGTAAATAGAGACCTATTGTACTGTGATTTAACTTCAGCCATTACAGTACGTTCACTGAAATAAGTAAAAAAATAAATGAATATTGAATATCACATGATAAGACGTAAATTAGTGCAATTATGCCCCACACACCAGACCCCTACAGCACTAACAACAGACAGGCCATGAGATATTTAAAAATTACTGGCTACAAGTTGGTGGACACCCACCTCAGTTTAGACCCTAGATCCACCCCTAACATTATATGTATATGGAAAATATGACTGTGATAATGATGCAAATACTAATGAAAAAATATATGTATACATAAAACTGATGTTTTACTTTGAGTTTCAGGTAGAGTTACTGGCACAAGTTGCTGCTACCCATGCAAAAGCAGACACACCAAACACCATGAACAGCCTCATGGATTGTACGGCCAGGAAGGCTTACAACCTCAGAGGGGCCAGCAGGAAGGTGTCTTTCAAGACTTAATAGCTCCATGGTGCAGTTTTCTGTAAGTTGTCACTATAATAAATGTTTATCCTATATGGGTTTTCCGAATTAATCATTATATAATTCTCTACATTTGCGAACAAAGTTACCAAAATAATGATATATTTGACGTAAGATGTAATGTAAGTACTGTCAATACTATTAATTCTCTGCATCTCCTCTGAAACTGCAGAAGGGTTTTTCGCCATTTTAGATGTACTTTGGCATACTTTGGCATAGTGGGCAGCCAACTAAATTTCGATTTCCACCCACGTCTTTTGTGCCCACCTTTTAACGCCCAGTTTTTCATAAGAACATAAATGGACAACCAGCTGAGGTCTCTGTCTCCAGAACATTTGGTGCATCACCTAGTTCCATACGTGCTTATCCAGTACAATACTCAGTGAGGACTCCCCCAGGAACCCTGAATCCTTCTCATCCCTGCCCTCCTCCTTCTCCTCCTCCTTCTCCTCCTCCTCCTCCTCCTCCTATAAATGGTAATATGTGTACTAAGTTACAGAGAGAAGTTGATAGAGAAAGATGATAGGAGGGAACAAGGACACATGAAGTTGTGTGTTGACTGTCCCACTAGCAAATCCCATGCATGTTTATTTGCTAATATAATGAGTGACAAGTTCTATTCACCTTCACTGGCATCCCTGTTATCCTGTTATCTTATATGGGTTGTAATATTATAATTGCTAAAGATCATTTTATTCTGACAAGGAACTATGGTACAGTGGTACCAGGAATGAGTAAGCGATAAGTGAAGAAAGTGTTCATTATGATTTAAATTTGTTCCTGTTTGGCCTATTACAGGGGCAGTCAAGACAACAAGACCAACGGAAAAGCCAAATATTGATTCAGTTATCCACACATCAATCTGCAACAACCTGCGGACAGCTATGGAACGCCATTGGGTCATTTATTCAGTATTTCTTGATATCTGAAAATGATTTCTTGATATCTGAAATTGATTTCTTGATATCTGAAAATGATTTTTAGATATCAAAAAATCCATTTCAGATATCAAGAAATCATTTTCAGATATCAAGAAATGAATTCTTGATATCTAAAATAATTACAGATATCCGAAAATGATTTATTGATATCTGAAAATGATTTATTGATATCTGAAAATGATTTATTGATATCTGAAAATGATTTATTGATATCTGAAAATGATTTTTTGATATCTAAAAATGATTTTTAGATATCAATAAATCAATTTCAGATATCAAGAAATCATTTTCAGATATCAAAAACACCTTGTAAAATAGATTGCAAAGAAACCCATTTCTTGATATCAAGAATTGACTTCTTGATATCGATAAATCATTTTTTGATATCAAAAAATGATTTCTTGATATCAAGATATGGTTCATGCAAATACATTTGAAGGAAAGAAACATTTTCTTGCTATCCTCATTGTTACAACCAACCTTATAATTTGAATTTCGGATATCAATAAATCATTTTTTGATATCTGTAAATGATCTTGAAATCATTTATTGATATCAAGAATTGATTTTTAGATATCCAAAAGTCCATTTTTTGATATCCAAAAGTCTATGCAAATGAGCAGCAGAAAAAACGCCCACTGAATTTTAGATATCTGAAATTCAATGCAAATGAGCCTTAGAGAAGTAGCCATCTTTATTGATATCAAGAATTGACTTTTAGATATCTAAAAGTCTATGCAAATGAGCAGCAGAAGACACACCTCTTGAATTTTAGATATCTGAAATTCAATGCAAATGAGCCTTAGAGAAGTAGCCATCTTTATTGATATCTAAAAGTCTATGCAAATGAGCAGCAGAAGACACACCTCTTGAATTTTAGATATCTGAAATTCAATGCAAATGAGCCTTAGAGAAGTAGCCATCTTTATTGATATCTAAAAGTCTATGCAAATGAGCAGCAGAAAACACACCCACTTGCCGGTTGCCCACCAGGTTGCCCACCACACTTGATGGTTGCCTGACCACTTACCCGGTTGCCCACCCACTTGCCGGTTGCCCACCCGGTTGCCCGCCAACTTAATGGTTGCCCGCCCACTTGCCGGTTGCCCACCAGGTTGCCCGCCCACTTAATGGTTGCCTGACCACTTACCCGGTTGCCCACCCACTTGCCGGTTGCCCACCCACTTGCCGGTTGCCCACCCACTTGCCGGTTGCCCACCCACTTAATGGTTGCCTGACCACTTACCCGGTTGCCCACCCACTTGCCGGTTGCCCACCCACTTGCCGGTTGCCCACCAGGTTGCCCACCCACTTAATGGTTGCCTGACCACTTAACCGGTTGCCCACCCACTTGCTGGTTGCCCGCCCGGTTGCCCACCCATTTAATGGTTGCCTGACAACTTACCCAGTTGCCCACCCACTTGCTGATTGCCCACCCACTTGCCGGTTGCCCGCCCACTTGCTGGTTGCCTGACAACTTACCCGGTTGCCCACCCACTTGCTGGTTGCCCACCCACTTGCCGGTTGCCCGCCCGGTTGCCCACCCACTTAATGGTTGCCTGACCACTTACCTGCTTGCCAACCCACTTGCCGGTTGCCTGCCGTCTCGCCGGTTGCCCACCAGGTTGCCCACCCACTTAATGGTTACGTGACCACTTACCCGATTTCCCACCCACTTGGTGGTTGCCTGCCCACTTGCCGGTTGCCCACCGACTTGAAAAACAGTGTTTTAGGTTGACAAACAGTGTTTATCAAGTGATAAACAGTCTAATTATTACACAAATGTCTAATTATTACACAAATGGCTTGCCATACCCTTTGAATTTTAGATATCTGAAATTCAATGCAAATGAGCCTTAGACAAGTAGCCATCTTTATTGATATCAAGAATTCAAGAAATTTCATTTTCAGATATCGGTAATTATTTTAGATATCAAGAATTCATTTCTTGATATCTGAAAATGATTTCTTGATATCTGAAAATGATTTTCAGATATCTGAAAATGGTTTATTGATATCTGAAAATGATTTATTGATATCTGAAAATGATTTTCAGATATCTGAAAATGATTTATGGATATCTGAAAATGATTTATTGATATCTGAAAATCATTTTCAGATATCTGAAAATGATTTTCAGATATCTGAAAATCATTTATTGATATCTGAAAAACATTTATTGATATCTGAAAATCATTTATGGATATCTGAAAATCATTTATGGATATCTGAAAATGATTTATGGATATCTGAAAATGATTTATGGATATCTGAAAATGATTTATGGATATCTGAAAATGATTTATGGATATCTGAAAATGATTTATTGATATCTGAAAATGATTTATGGATATCTGAAAATGATTTTCAGATATCTGAAAATGAATTATTGATATCTGAAAATGAATTATTGATATCTGAAAATGATTTATGGATATCTGAAAATGATTTATGGATATCTGAAAATGATTTATTGATATCTGAAAATGATTTTCAGATATCTGAAAATGATTTATGGATATCTGAAAATGATTTATTGATATCTGAAAATGATTTATGGATATCTGAAAATGATTTTCAGATATCTGAAAATGAATTATTGATATCTGAAAATGATTTATGGATATCTGAAAATGATTTATGGATATCTGAAAATGATTCATGGATATCTGAAAATGATTTATGGATATCTGAAAATGATTTTCAGATATCTGAAAATGATTTATTGATATCTGAAAATGATTTATGGATATCTGAAAATGATTTTCAGATATCTGAAAATGAATTATTGATATCTGAAAATGATTTATGGATATCTGAAAATGATTTATGGATATCTGAAAATGATTCATGGATATCTGAAAATGATTTATTGATATCTGAAAATGATTTTCAGATATCTGAAAATGATTTATGGATATCTGAAAATGATTTATGGATATCTGAAAATGATTTTCGGATATCTGAAAATTATTTTCAGATATCAATAAATCATTTTCAGAGACTTTTAGATATCTGAAATTCAATGCAAATGAATGTTGTGTCACTCAACTCACCTAATTTGCATAGATTTCTTGATATCAAAAAATGCCTTTTTGGATATCAATAAATGGACTTTTAGATATCAAGAATTGCATTTCGGATATCTAAAAATGCCTTTTCGGATATCTATAATGCAATTCTTGATATCCAAAAAGGCATTTTTTGATATCCAAAAGTCATTTCTGATTATGTTGAGAGCTTAGTTGTATTCTGAAATTGAATTATTGATATCAAGATATGCTTTTTTGATATCAATAAATGCAATTCTTGATATCCATAAATCCTATTATTGATATCAAGAATTCAATTTTTGATATCAATAATGGCAGTATTTCTTGATATCAAAAATGCATTTATTGATATCAAGAAGTGATTTTCAGATATCAAGAATTGATTTTCAGATATCAACAATTCATTTTCAGATATCAAGAATTGCATTTATTGATATCAAAAAAGCATTTATTGATATCAATAAATGAGTTGATCCATTTTCAGATATCAAAAAATACTGAATAAATGACCCAATGGCGTTCCATAGACAGCCGGATCAAAGGCAAACTACTGATAAAAGTGTCCCAATGCTGGCCAAATCAGGGACTGGTACAATAGATGATATCTTTCTCCGTAAAAAATGATTATTGATATCAAACTTGACTTGCATTGTCAGAGTACAAGTGTCTGTAGAATCTTATAATGTGTGAGCCTCATTTTTATGGTATTTTTAAGCCAGCTTATTCTGAAGTGTATATATACTACAATGGGTGTCAGTTCTGTGTTTTTGAAAGTGGCCATTCTCTTGACTATTAAAATTGATATTTCTAAGTGATTGTGACAGTCGTCATCATAGTTCTTTTGTAGCGCTTCTAGAGTAAATCATGGTGCATTTTTGTCCAATTAGGTAGAAAAGAGGTATTAGTTTTCTTACCCTATTCTTAATTTAAACTACGTCATTGATTTCCCTATACAAACTCTATGGCGATGAGAATTTACATTTTTACTAATTTGAAATAAGAATTTTGAAAATATTTTCTGTTTAATTATCTTCTTTATGGAGATTTAGCACTGACAAAGGTGTGTGTGTGTGTGTCTAAGGCTGTCAAAGCCTATGATGCAGTGGATTTCTGCTATCAACGACTGGAATATTTTAATTTTCATGAAGTATCTATGTATAAATATGGTATATTGTACAAGGTTTAGGTATTTTACTCAATGTTATCAAGTTTATATTGCTCAAAGATAGAAAGTAGAGAAAGATGTCTGCTACAGTGAAAATCACCAGTTATGACTTTTGTTGCGCTGAATTACTTTTAGGATTATAAGAGGTTTGTACTTGTCCTTTTATAGTTATAAGTTGTATACAAAGTTATTTGGAGATCTGTGTGCTTCTACAGCAACTGTCTGCAGGCAATTACACTATAGGATTTTAGTTCTAACGACTGAAATATTGTGAATTTCATGTATGTAATCTCTGCTCATTAGAAAAATATTAAGGGTCTAGTTTAGTTCTTTATAGTGTATATTACTGTTCAAATATGAGTGAGATTGATGTTATTTATTACCACAGTGTATATGATTAAATTTGTCATTCACTACCATATATTTCACTTTAATAAAGTGGATTTCAATCAAGGAAATGTACAACAGTATAGGGACAGTTGCATTGTGTCCTCTCCCTATGTATATACCTCCCTGGTTTGCATTGACAGGAACTGTCAACGTATATTACACAGTAGTATTTTAGTTCTAATGACTGGAATATTGTGAATTTCATGAAGTATTTATATAAATTACCAGTAAAGTTCATTTCAGGTGATTCATCAATTTTTTGTTCTTTTATATTGGGTTGTATAGACATTCAACAAGCAATAGTCGGTTGACAAATGGTGTATTTTGGAACATAGTGGTTTTTAGTTTAACAAGAAGGTATTATATGATATTATGTCCCTTCCTTAGAATGATGGTTAGGAGCAGATCATTTTAACTGTTATTTTCTGTTATATTTTGTCTTATTTTTTTCAAATATTTATTTCACTCAATTTGAATGTGTGAGCTTGTTTTCCGCAATATTAATAACAAGATGATAAACTTTATATAATGTGAGTTTAGTGAAATATAAGGAGTGCAGTGAAATACGCTTTTGTTTATCTGTAAATCACTGTACATTTATGTATCTTTCTGGATCTTCTATGGTCTCTGCTTCAAATTAATGTAAATGCATATGATTTTGATTTTATACAAGTTCCACGATTTATATGCTTGTGATTGCTAAATGTATTATGTAATTTAATTATGCACAGATAAACGCAATTAAATAAATGATAATTGACTGAAGCTGCCATTGTTGTGTTGTTTTGTTCAAGCTCCTACATACCTTTATAGAAGCATTATAAAATGCATCATATTGAATATCCATTAGCTGAGAAACGATGACCTAAATATGTTAATCAAGACCATATGATTACTGAAAACACTTTTTTTACTTGAGGACGTTTTACCTTCTAAACACTTTTTTACTTGGAGGACGTTTTACCCTCTAAACACTTTTTTACTTGAGGACGTTTTACCCTCTAAACACTTTTTACTTGAGGACGTTTTACCCTCTAAACAGTTTTTTGCTTGAGGACGTTTTTCCCTCTAAACGTTTTTGAGAACGTTTTTGGGAAAAAAACGTCTCAAAAGTGGGGGCAAAAAAAGCGTCTTCACGACTGTTTAGAATGAAGACGTTTTTGCTTTCAGTGTAGGGTCTACATAACAATGATATAATAAGGCATATTAGTGGAGTTAGTGGAGGCCCCCAAATGGCTAATTTTGAGATGGAATTTGGTACAGAGGTAAATTTGTTCATCCTCTATGATTTTAGATATATTTTAGATATTTAAAATATGAAAATGGTTTCCATAGTAACCGATGATTGGTATTTTCCTCACATTTGAGGGGCAAATAGCTAGATACCTCTCCGATCATTCTCATACAATTTTAAGATAATTAAATTATTATTTGCAACTTTCAGTTTAAATGGGTTAATGTGAAATAAAAGTTCTATAATGATAATAATGAGAAAGAGGGGAGGGATATGGGGGAGGCAGAGACGGGGGGATTGGAGACCGGGTTGGGAGAGAAAAACAGGTATGAAAGACAGAGAAGAGAGGGAGGGAGAAGAGGGGGAGGGGGAAGTGTGGGGAGAGAGAGTGACCGTCCGGAGGACGGGTACTTTGCTAGTAAATAATGATTTCATAAGAGGTTCGCACACTAGGCGTTTTAACAAAAGATACTAAGTAAATAAAAAAGAATTTTAAAGAGTATTAATGAATCTCTGAAATCCAGCCCCAGCGTTGTGCCTAATACAAATATTCCAAATGGGGGAATCCTAATTGTGTTTATATTAAACATTCAAAATGTAGCTCTTTCTCCACGAGAAGGGTCTTTTCTACCTTATATATAGAGAGAATGGGACGAGCCGGCAATAATCGAAAATTTATAGGACGAGATTCGTCCAGATAAGCATGATGCCGTAGGCAGAGTGCCTATGCGGACGAATCAAGTCCTATAAATTTTCGATTATTGCTAGCGAGTTCCATTCTATATTTATTATATGTGCATAAAATTTGATCATCATCAGATATCACTGAAAAATTATTAAAGAACTCTCAGAGAGTGCCGCTGCCCCGCTGAGAGCACTGCTGAGAGCACCGTCAGTAGGCTACAACGGTGAGCTGTCAGGACTGTGTGATCATGCAGTGTTTACTTAGGCCTACTGACTTTGTTGAACTAAAACGTTCATATCGTAGCCATTTCTTGAGCTACAATAATAAACCTTACATCATTTGATGGAGAATTTATTTCTCTATTTAATGGTGTGGTGTTTATTATGTTTTTTCATAATCACAGGTGGATTACCGATCTCGGGGATCTCCGCGGAGACAGCGGAAGTGTTGAGTCAGAGCTATTTTTAGACAACTACATTTTTATAGGACGCGTCCTATATGACTCTTTTTATAGCACCCCACTTATAGCACCTCTCATATAGCATGCGCGTATAATAAACAAATTCATAGCATGAGAGCATTGAAATATTGCACTACATCCCATCAATGAAAACGAGTTTAAGCTATGGAAAGGTTTTTTTAAAGACTTGTGACTTCTCAGTAAAACATTAAACTCTGTCGAAATATGCTGTAATTATAAGGTAATAGATAGCTAATGTGGAGGTTTAACACAATGAGAAAGCACTAACATAATGAGGCGCAGTCCCAGGTATCAAGAAAGAAATGGAAAATCAAATACATATATATATGTGAAAAGGCCCTTGGTTAACGCTGGGGAGGAGAAATAAGGACAAGATCAAATCTGTATTTTAATTACTCTGTTTTATTACGACGATGGACATTAGACATAGTGGAATTTGATACATAAGAATAAAGGTGTTGTGAAAGGTATGATTAAGGTATAAAGAAGTAGGTAAGAACAAAATGTAATATACTGACTTTCATTGCCACCTTGTGGCCATCACACACATAATATAAGGTAGAAATAATGTACGCAATGTGCGAGACATACTTGCGTAGCATGAGCGAACATAAACCTATATTATATCAAGATGTGAGTAGTATAATGAAAGTAAGGTTAAACCATGGCACTACATATGTTCTTTTATTGATATGAATGACAACAGGAAGGAACATGTAGGAAGGTGAAAAACAGGTTCCTAAGAAGGCTTGGATATGGTAATACTTCCTCCCAAGCAAAGTTAATTAATGACTTTCAACTAATGAACGGAAGAGGTGAGGAAAGACAGATTGTATTGTAGATGTGTACCGTCGAGGAGAGCTTTTGTTGATAAACTGAATACAGATCCGGTGTTGGAAAAAAACAAGCTTGCTGAATGTACGATGAAGTTATGATAATCAATAGGGGAGTTGCATGTGCCACTACGCATGTCTGTTGCAGTGCATCCTGGGGTGGATTCTATTGAAATTTGATTTACACAAATTTGGCAGCAACATGTGGCAAACTGTTTTCACCAGCATCATAGCTTTTATAAAATTTTAATGATCTATAAAAGGAAAATGCATGATGGGGAAGATGGAGGATTATATTATAAAAACATGTATAACACATGGATATTGAAATTTGAGCATTGATAAAAAGTCCCGGTGGAGCAACGGATCCCTGACAGGGTTTTTTTTTTGTTTTTTTAAAAGGTTTTATTCAATTATATCCTGCCGTCGTGGCTTTTACAATTCTAACGGTAAGATAAATCGCGTCCCTCTGGTTTTATGATTTTTTTTGGAGTTTTCATTTTTTCTTTCACTCTCACTCCAGCACAATAACATCGTTCATTATACTTTCTTGAGTTCACACATGTATTTTTTTACCTTTGTTACCCAGTTCTTGTATTTTGTTACAAAGATGGCATTATACTGTATGGATTTGTATTTGACGAATAGTTCATTAATAAACGCTCTCACACCAAGCTCGTTGTTATAAAAGAGTTTCTGCCTGGTGATGTAATTCGCCAGACAGGGTTTTCATCACAGTGGTTGTTACAAGACAGTTGGACGGCAGCCCAGTGCTGGGAGTGTGCTGTGCCAGGAGCAGTGGTTAACCACATCACTATCTCGCCTTCCTTACCACTCAGACAAGTTAAACCAATTGGATCTAGTATGGTCTGCTAACTCACTAACTCACTCACAACTATTTCTCATTTTATTCCACCCTTTGGGATCAAAACAATCTTAGTTGATTAACTTTTTTACACTATATTGAAACGATGGACCACAGTGTCTGAAGGTTGATCAAGTTTCCTTTACAGGTAAATACCAGTGTTTACTTTAAAAATGAATGAATCATTGAATTTTCTTTAAACTTTGGATTTAGAAAGAACATGGTTTGGGGAACCCCAAAAGCCCCCAAAAACCATATGTCATTGGATTAGTTTTTATTTCAAGGACCATTGAAATTTATTACTGTTCACTATAGAAGTCTATGGGAAAACAGGTATTTTCTGCATTTTCCCCAATAGCATATGATTGAATCATACGATTTTCTTTAAAATCTGCATATACATTGCTGACATGTTATTCTACCCTCCCAATTAAAAAAAAATAATGGGTCATTGAACTAAAAAAAAAGTTATTCAGCTAAACTTGTATCACAATGAGCTTCCCCCATTGAAATCAATAGTGAAGGGAAGTAAACTTCACTCATCCCTAAAACACAAAATAATATGATAACATCCAGTTTTTTTTTTCATTTTGTATTCCCCCAACCATGTTCTTTCTCAATACAAAGTTTGAACAAAATATATTGACTTCTATTGTTTCATGCATTAGTTCCTTGAATTCCCGCCTGCTACAGTGCTGACAACGCTGGTATTTATCTTTAACATCCTTTTATTGGATTGGTAGGATCCGAGGAGTCTCACTGATTTGCTAGATTCATTAACGGCTATTAATGGTTTCAGTCTCTGTCTAAAGCGGTGGTTATCTAGGCAGTAACTATATGTTTTTAATCACTATCTTCAAACGGTTTTGGTTGATCTCCTTCCAGCTCTCGCTCTACCCTCTTTTCCTCTTGTCCCCATTCGCTCCCATTTCTCTGTCCTCTATCTCTAGCTCTGTGTCTTCCTGTAGCTGTGTCTCTCGCTGTACCTCTTTCTCTCATCTCTCTCTACATCTCTCTTTTCTATTTCTCTCATATTAACCTGTCCTGTCCCATCGGTCTCCCACTCTCTCCCTCTTCCTATTTCTCTCATATTAACCTGTCCTGTCCCATCGGTGTCCCACTCTCTCCCTCGTCCTCCCTCTGCTCCTCTTCTCCTTTTGCGCCCTCTACCTCTGACTAACTCCTCTCCTGTCGTCCTCTCTCCCATCCATCTACTCTGTTCCCTGCACCTTGTTTTTGGGTCAGACTTTCAGAAAATGTACAATTCAACTTCACCAATCTTCTCAAATAACCCAAATTTCAGACGAAAACAAAGTTCAAATTACAGTTCAACCTGACCAAATATATTGCTAGGATCAATGCAAAGCCAAATATTCTCAAATGTACCTGGTAGTGACCAAATTGCAGCCTAATTTAGCAGAATTCACTAAATGTGTAGAGCTGCCAATTGTAGATTTTCTGGAAATGCGACCCAATTCCCCACTAAGCAATAATCTGTATGCTGATACCTTAATTACCCAGCCAACCTAAGCTCATGGCCTTATGGGACAATAAGCTGTTTAGGAACAGGGTAATCCTGGTTACTGCACTCAGTTAGGAACAGGGTAAAGCTAGTTAATGCACTCAATTAGTTCAGCTCCACTCTCCGGGGATGGCTAAACAGGGGAACACTATACCATGCCTTGTGGGGACGGTAGTTGCATTTCTCATGCTTAAAATGGCGTTGTTTAGCTGAGATGTTATTACATCCCCAAATATAGCGCTGGTAGAGTGTCTAAGTTTAATTTGCCTGGGGTCTTCTTTGCAGCCTTTAGTTATATTGCAGATTCCTGCAATGACAGTTATTACCCTTGGTGGGTGAGTGAAATTGGTTGGTTTACGCCATTATCAACACATTTAATATGGTTATATCAAGGGTGGGAGAGTTGAGAGGGAGGCAGTTTATGACCATACCCAGGAAATAGAGATAGAGAAGAAGGAAGAGAGAGACAGAGAATAGGGGAAAAAAGGCACTTTAGGGTCATACACAGGACCAATTATTACTCTTGGTCTGTGTAGGATTATAACATTAGAAGCCTCATTCAAGCTTATCCTTTTTTCCATGGAAAATGTGGTTGGATAAATCATACTTGTCCGTGTTTGTCCCAACACAATACTGTGAGCCTCTATGTAAGCCTCTATGTAAGCCTCTATGTAAGCTAAGACTACTCTAAGATTGAGTGGTGACATTGTCATGTCTGTGCTAAACCCTTGTAGTCAATCAGGGCGCTGCGGTGTGGGTATCAGTGAAGGCCTTATCAACACTGCTGCCTGGCCCCATTATACACAGCCTCTCTATTGTACACAGCCTCTCCACTTCTCTTGATGAATGCACATGTATTACACAGCCTCTCTATTACTTCACTTGATGAATGCCCACGTTATAGGGTGTCTATACCCAACACCTAAGCACATATATGTGGGTAAAATGTGATATATTAATGTTTCACCATACAATCATCACATCTTGTAGAAGCATTGATCAATAGGGGAGTTGCATGTGACACTGCGCATATCTCAACATTCAC
This sequence comes from Sthenelais limicola, assembly GCA_942159475.1. Taxonomy (NCBI): domain Eukaryota; kingdom Metazoa; phylum Annelida; class Polychaeta; order Phyllodocida; family Sigalionidae; genus Sthenelais; species Sthenelais limicola. Next base: position 65,680,189 of record OW804102.1, on the reverse strand, counting down.
AGTACATCTTGGGATACATTTAGTTCATGTCTGACATACAAATATAATATATATAATGCGATGTGTTCCAGGAAAATGAGTCATAAGTCGCACAAAATTATCACTTCATTAAGCCTCTAATTCCATGTGAATCAAAATACGAGATGGTGGACATACAAGTCCCCTATTGAGCCTTAATCTGATATAAAATTCCCATAATTCCATGTGAATCAAGATACAAGATGGCGGACATCCAAGTCCCCTATTGAGCCTTAATCTGATATAAAATTCCCATAATTGCATGTGAATCAAGATACAAGATGGCGGACATGCAAGTCCTCTATTGTCAGATGTAAACAGACCTGTACATGTTAGTGTAAGAAAGAATGCATTATTCAATCACTATAGTGATAGTGCATTTATTATTCATTACATAATTATATCTGAGGTGTTGTATTCACACAGTGTATCAGTGCAGGTGTGTACAAGCAGTGCGGTAGGAGGGAAGTAGTTCTGAGTGCAAGAATACATTGATTATATGTGATGTGTTTCAGGAAAATGAGTCATAAGTCGCATAATTGATATTTTTCAAAGCGTTTTTTTCACAAGATCATATTATTGGAATATTCTGATCTTTGGGGAGCGTGTCACTTATGGTTATGTCAATCGGTGTATCAAATATCAGGACAATCTATGTAATATATCCTTTGGTTTTAAAGGTCCTCATATGGACTACATTTAGTCACTTTACTCTTTAGTGACCCTAGAAATATTGGAAACTTTTTTTTTCAAAAACGAAAATAACAAACTTAAAATCTAGAAATACTTATTATTTTATCAGACTGTTTACTATCATTGGAATCGGCTTGATCTCATCTTTTCAAATATAATAGTATCTCAAAATATATTTTTTGCGACTTATGACTCATTTTCCTGAAACACATCACATATTAAAGGTAAATACCAGCGTTATCAGCACTGCTGCAGGCGGGTTCAAGGAACTAATGCATGGAACAATAGAAATCACATTACTTTGTTCAAACTTCCTCTTGAGAAAGAAGAGTTATTAGCAAAGTGAGTACAATATAAAATGATTAGCTTTTTTGATTACCTCGCCCAGTTGTACTACTCGGTAAGAAATAATGCGATTATGAACTAATTGATTTTTTATCGCTCCAACTGACATTGTACTATGTTGGGATATTGGCGGAGGATGATCACAAGTGGTAATTGGCTAGCCAAGTGTACTATTGGCATAGATAAAACGTGACAAGCTTACAAAAGATACAGAGAGGTAAGTGAAGGAGTGTAGCAATTATTGGTGAGGTATGTTGTATCGCAGCCAGTCGAGTACTTGGGGTAAAAAGTTTAGGGTAGAGGTGAGGGATAGTACAGGATAAGGGAGAGGGAGGAGTGAGGGAGAGTACAGGATAGGGGATAGGGAGGAGTGAGGGAGAGTACAGGATAGGGGATAGGGAGGAGAGAGGGAGAGTACAGGATAAGGGATAGGGAGGAGTGAGGGAGAGTACAGGATAAGGGATAGGGAGGAGTGAGGGAGAGTACAGGATAGGGGATAGGGAGGAGTGAGGGAGAGTACAGGATAGGGGATAGGGAGGAGTGAGGGAGAGTACAGGATAGGGGATAGGGAGGAGTGAGGGAGAGTACAGGATAGGGGATAGGGAGGAGTGAGGGAGAGTACAGGATAGGGGATAGGGAGGAGTGAGGGAGAGTACAGGATAGGGGATAGGGAGGAGTGAGGGAGAGTACAGGATAGGGGATAGGGAGGAGTGAGGGAGAGTACAGGATAGGGGATAGGGAGGAGTGAGGGAGAGTACAGGATAGGGAGGAGTGAGGGAGAGTACAGGATAGGGGATAGGGAGGAGTGAGGGAGAGTACAGGATAGGGGATAGGGAGGAGTGAGGGAGAGTACAGGATAGGGGATAGGGAGGAGTGAGGGAGGAGTGAGGGAGAGTACAGGATAGGGAGGAGTGAGGGAGAGTACAGGATAGGGGATAGGGAGGAGTGAGGGAGAGTACAGGATAGGGAGGAGTGAGGGAGAGTACAGGATAGGGGATAGGGTAGAGGTGAGGGAGAGTACAGGATAGGGGATAGGGAGGAGTGAGGGAAGAGTGAGGGAGGAGTGAGGGAGAGTACAGGATAGGGGATAGGGAGGAGTGAGGGAGGAGTGAGGGAGAGTACAGGATAGGGGATAGGGAGGAGTGAGGGAGAGTACAGGATAGGGGATAGGGAGGAGTGAGGGAGGAGTGAGGGAGAGTACAGGATAGGGGATAGGGAGGAGTGAGGGAGAGTACAGGATAGGGGATAGGGAGGAGTGAGGGAGAGTACAGGATAGGGGATAGGGAGGAGTGAGGGTGAGTACAGGATAGGGGATAGGGAGGAGTGAGGGAGAGAACAGGATAGGGAGGAGTGAGGGTGAGTACAGGATAGGGGATAGGGAGGAGTGAGGGAGAGTACAGGATAGGGGATAGGGAGGAGTGAGGGAGAGTACAGGATAGGGGATAGGGAGGAATGAGGGAGAGTACAGGATGGGGGATAGGGAGGTGTGAGGGAGAGTACAGGATAGGGAGGAGTGAGGGAGAGTACAGGATAGGGAGGAGTGAGGGAGAGTACAGGATAGGGAGGAGTGAGGGAGAGTACAGGATAGGGGATAGGGAGGAGTGAGGGAGAGTACAGGATAGGGGATAGGGAGGAGTGAGGGAGAGTACAGGATAGGGGATAGGGAGGAGTGAGGGAGAGTACAGGATAGGGAGGAGTGAGGGAGGGTACAGGATAGGGGATAGGGAGGAGTGAGGGAGAGTACAGGATAGGGGATAGGGAGGAGTGAGGGAGAGTACAGGATAGGGGATAGGGAGGAGTGAGGGAGAGTACAGGATAGGGGATAGGGAGGAGTGAGGGAGAGTACAGGATAGGGGATAGGGAGGAATGAGGGAGAGTACAGGATGGGGGATAGGGAGGAGTGAGGGAGAGTACAGGATAGGGGATAGGGAGGAGTGAGGGAGAGTACAGGATAGGGGATAGGGAGGAGTGAGGGAGAGTACAGGATAGGGGATAGGGAGGAGTGAGGGAGAGTACAGGATAGGGGATAGGGAGGAGTGAGGGATAGTACAGGATAGGGGATAGGGAGGAGTGAGGGAGAGTACAGGATAGGGGATAGGGAGGAATGAGGGAGAGTACAGGATGGGGGATAGGGAGGAGTGAGGGAGAGTACAGGATAGGGGATAGGGAGGAGTGAGGGAGAGTACAGGATAGGGGATAGGGAGGAGTGAGGGAGAGTACAGGATAGGGGATAGGGAGGAGTGAGGGAGAGTACAGGATAGGGGATAGGGAGGAGTGAGGGAGAGTACAGGATAGGGAGGAGTGAGGGAGAGTACAGGATAGGGGATAGGGAGGAGTGAGGGAGAGTACAGGATAGCGGATAGGGAGAGTACAGGATAGGGGATAGGGAGGAGTGAGGGAGAGTACAGGATAGGGGATAGGGAGGAGTGAGGGAGAGTACAGGATAGGGAGTAGTGAGGGAGAGTACAGGATAGGGGATAGGGAGGAGTGAGGGAGAGTACAGGATAGGGGATAGGGAGGAGTGAGGGAGAGTACAGGATAGGGAGGAGTGAGGGAGAGTACAGGATAGGGGATAGGGAGGAGTGAGGGAGAGTACAGGATAGGGGATAGGGAGGAGTGAGGGAGAGTACAGGATAAGGGAGAGGGAGGAGTGAGGGAGAGTACAGGATAGGGGATAGGGAGGAGTGAGGGAGAGTACAGGATAGGGGATAGGGAGGAGTGAGGGAGAGTACAGGATAGGGGATAGGGAGGAGTGAGGGAGAGTGGAGGATAGGGGATAGGGAGGAGTGAGGGAGAGTACAGGATAGGGGATAGGGAGGAGTGAGGGAGAGTACAGGATAGGGGATAGGGAGGAGTGAGGGAGAGTACAGGATAGGGGATAGGGAGGAATGAGGGAGAGTACAGGATAGGGGATAGGGAGGAGTGAGGGAGAGTACAGGATAGGGGATAGGGAGGAGTGAGGGAGAGTACAGGATAGGGGATAGGGAGGAGTGAGGGAGAGTACAGGATAGGGGATAGGGAGGAGTGAGGGAGAGTACAGGATAGGGGATAGGGAGGAGTGAGGGAGAGTACAGGATAGGGGATAGGGAGGAGTGAGGGAGAGTACAGGATAAGGGAGAGGGAGGAGTGAGGGAGAGTACAGGATAAGGGAGAGGGAGGAGTGAGGGAGAGTACAGGATAGGGGATAGGGAGGAGGGAGGGAGAGTACAGGATAGGGGATAGGGAGGAGTGAGGGAGAGTACAGGATAGGGGATAGGGAGGAGTGAGGGAGAGTACAGGATAGGGGATAGGGAGGAGTGAGGGAGAGTACAGGATAAGGGAGAGGGAGGAGTGAGGGATAGTACAGGATAAGGGAGAGGGAGGAGTGAGGGAGAGTACAGGATAGGGGATAGGGAGGAGTGAGGGAGAGTACAGGATAAGGGATAGGGAGGAGTGAGGGAGAGTGGAGGATAGGGGATAGGGAGGAGTGAGGGAGAGTACAGGATAGGGAGGAGTGAGGGAGAGTGGAGGAGTGAGGGAGAGTGGAGGAGTGAGGGAGAGTACAGGATAGGGGATAGGGAGGAGTGAGGGAGAGTGGAGGAGTGAGGGAGAGTGGAGGAGTGAGGGAGAGTACAGGATAGGGGATAGGGAGGAGTGAGGGAGAGTGGAGGAGTGAGGGAGAGTGGAGGAGTGAGGGAGAGTACAGGATAGGGGATGGGGAGGAGTGAGGGAGAGTACAGGATAGGGGATGGGGAGGAGTGAGGGAGAGTACAGGATAGGGGATAGGGAGGGGATAGGGAGAGTACAGGATAGGGGATAGGGAGGAGTGAGGGAAGGCAAGCAGGTCTGGGTCATGTAGTTAGGGCTAGGAGTATACTTTAAGACGTGAAAGGGCTTTGGTTTTGAATCTGATAATATCAGGTTCTTCCTTTATTTGTTTTGGTAGAGCATTCCATCTGGAGCCACCTGAGTAGGCAGGGGCTCTTTTGCATACGTCTAGCCAGGGGCGTGAGACTGGGAGGTTGAGGACAGAGGAGGAGCAGGTTGAGCGACCCTGTGGTGGGACAGGAGAGGTCATGGATTGGGCTCTTCTGTGCATGAGGAGTAGGATTTTGAGGGTGTGGCAGATATGGAGGGGGAGGGGGTTGTGGGCCTTCTGCTATCTGCTAGATAAGGTGGCAATGCGGAGACCTTGTTTTTGGACTCTCTCCAGTTGGTCCTTTAATGTGACTTTAGCCATATTCAGGTAGAAGGAATTGAACTCCAGATGTGGGAGGACCATTGTTTTTAGAAAGAGGTAAGCAAAGGAGTGTAACAATTATTGGTGACTTATGTTGTATCTCAGCCAGTCGAGTACTTGGGGTAGAAAGTTTAGGGTAGAGGTGAGGGATAGTACAGGATAGGGGATAGGGAGGAGTGAAGGAGAGTACAGGATAGGGGATAGGGAGGAGTGAGGGAGAGTACAGGATAGGGGATAGGGAGGAGTGAGGGAGAGTACAGGATAGGGAGGAGTGAGGGAGAGTACAGGATAGGGAGGAGTGAGGGAGAGTACAGGATAGGGGATAGGGAGGAGTGAGGGATAGTACAGGATAGGGAGGAGTGAGGGAGAGTACAGGATAGGGAGGAGTGAGGGAGAGTACAGGATAGGGGATAGGGAGGAGTGAGGGAGAGTACAGGATAGGGGATAGGGAGGAGTGAGGGAGAGTACAGGATAGGGGATAGGGAGGAGTGAGGGAGAGTACAGGATAGGGGATAGGGAGGGAGAGTACAAGATAGGGGATAGGGAGAAGTGAGGGAGAGTACAGGATAGGGGATAGGGAGGAGTGAGGGAGAGTACAGGATAGGGGATAGGGAGGAGTGAGGGAGAGTACAGGATAGGGGATAGGGAGGAGTGAGGGAGAGTACAGGATAGGGGATAGGGAGGAGTGAGGGAGAGTACAGGATAGGGAGGAGTGAGGGAGAGTACAAGATAGGGGATAGGGAGGAGTGAGGGAGAGTACAGGATAGGGGATAGGGAGGAGTGAGGGAGAGTACAGGATAGGGAGGAGTGAGGGAGAGTACAGGATAAGGGAGAGGGAGGAGTGAGGGAGAGTACAGGATAGGGAGGAGTGAGGGAGAGTACAGGATAGGGGAGAGGGAGGAGTGAGGGAAGGCAAGCAGGTCTGGGTCATGTAGTTAGGGCTAGGAGTATACTTTAAGACGTGAAAGGGCTTTGGTTTTGAATCTGGTAATATCAGGTTCTTCCTTTATTTGTTTTGGTAGAGCATTCCATCTGGAGCCACCTGAGTAGGCAGGGGCTCTTTTGCATACGTCTAGCCAGGGGCGTGAGTCTTGAAGGTTGAGGACAGAAGAGGAGCGGGTTGAGCGACCCTGTGGTGGGACAGGAGAGGTCATGGATTGGGCTCTTCTGTGCATGAGGAGTAGGATCTGCAGGGTGTGGCGGATATGGAGGGGGAGGGGGTTGTGGGCCTTCTGCTATCTGCTAGATAAGGTGGCAATGCGGAGACCTTGTTTTTGGACTCTCTCCAGTTGGTCCTTTAATGTGACTTTAGCCATATTCAGGTAGAAGGAATTGAACTCCAGATGTGGGAGGACCATTGTTTTTAGAAAGAGGTAAGCAAAGGAGTGTAACAATTATTGGTGACTTATGTTGTATCTCAGCCAGTCGAGTACTTGGGGTAGAAAGTTTAGGGTAGAGGTGAGGGATAGTACAGGATAGGGGATAGGGAGGAGTGAAGGAGAGTACAGGATAGGGGATAGGGAGGAGTGAGGGAGAGTACAGGATAGGGGATAGGGAGGAGTGAGGGAGAGTACAGGATAGGGAGGAGTGAGGGAGAGTACAGGATAGGGGATAGGGAGGAGTGAGGGATAGTACAGGATAGGGAGGAGTGAGGGAGAGTACAGGATAGGGAGGAGTGAGGGAGAGTACAGGATAGGGGATAGGGAGGAGTGAGGGAGAGTACAGGATAGGGGATAGGGAGGAGTGAGGGAGAGTACAGGATAGGGGATAGGGAGGAGTGAGGGAGAGTACAGGATAGGGGATAGGGAGGGAGAGTACAAGATAGGGGATAGGGAGAAGTGAGGGAGAGTACAGGATAGGGGATAGGGAGGAGTGAGGGAGAGTACAGGATAGGGGATAGGGAGGAGTGAGGGAGAGTACAGGATAGGGGATAGGGAGGAGTGAGGGAGAGTACAGGATAGGGGATAGGGAGGAGTGAGGGAGAGTACAGGATAGGGAGGAGTGAGGGAGAGTACAAGATAGGGGATAGGGAGGAGTGAGGGAGAGTACAGGATAGGGGATAGGGAGGAGTGAGGGAGAGTACAGGATAGGGAGGAGTGAGGGAGAGTACAGGATAAGGGAGAGGGAGGAGTGAGGGAGAGTACAGGATAGGGAGGAGTGAGGGAGAGTACAGGATAGGGGAGAGGGAGGAGTGAGGGAAGGCAAGCAGGTCTGGGTCATGTAGTTAGGGCTAGGAGTATACTTTAAGACGTGAAAGGGCTTTGGTTTTGAATCTGGTAATATCAGGTTCTTCCTTTATTTGTTTTGGTAGAGCATTCCATCTGGAGCCACCTGAGTAGGCAGGGGCTCTTTTGCATACGTCTAGCCAGGGGCGTGAGTCTTGAAGGTTGAGGACAGAAGAGGAGCGGGTTGAGCGACCCTGTGGTGGGACAGGAGAGGTCATGGATTGGGCTCTTCTGTGCATGAGGAGTAGGATCTGCAGGGTGTGGCGGATATGGAGGGGGAGGGGGTTGTGGGCCTTCTGCTATCTGCTAGATAAGGTGGCAATGCGGAGACCTTGTTTTTGGACTCGCTCCAGTTGGTCCTTTAATGTGACATTAGCCATATTCAGGTAGAAGGAATTGAACTCCAGATGTGGGAGGACCATTGTTTTTAGAAAGCGGATAGCAATATGTTTTGATAGAAAGGGGCAGATACAGGCAAAGGTTGTAACAGCAGCATTAGCTACAGAGAGTTTTACTTGATGGCGAGCACTAAAGTTGGTGTCCAGCAGTGAACCTAGCTACTTAAATTTGGTCACCACTAACCCATCCAGAAGTGACCAAGACCACTAACACATCCAGAAGTGACCAAGACCACTAACCAATCCAGAAGTGACCAAGACCACTAACACATCCAGAAGTGACCAAGGTAGAATGTTTAATGATTTATGGCCTGTTAGAATTGATTTGGTTGTTTTTGTCACATGGCGTCACAAATCTACATTAATCGTTACAAGCAAGTCAACCTCATTAGTAGGCACCAGGTCCTACCCTTAATGCACTAGGCTGTCGTCAAGGAGACACATCTTGCAATGGTGGCCTCCAATTAACCAAGTTACCAGGGTAGGTCAAGGTCGATACAAATCTCTCTCAGACCGGAAGTGATGGAGACACGTCCGGCCTATTTATTTCCTAATGGTACTGACCTCGCTGAGTAAGCTTTCCCCTTCAAGGCCATATGGCTCAGATGTTCAAAAAATGTACAATTGGCAGCTGTAGACATTTAGTAAATTCTGCTAAATCAGGCTGCAATTTGGTCAATACCAGGTAAATTCGAGCATATTCAGCATTGCATTGATTCTAGCAATCTGGTTGGTTAGGTTGAACTGTATTTTGAACTTTATTTTCGTCTGAAATTTGGGTTATTTGAGAAGATTGGTGAAGGTCAATTGTACATTTTCTGACGACCTGACCCTTATATTTTTTTATTTTTTTTTTATTCGCTTACAGGCCAGACATTTAAAACAGACAAAATTCATATGTAAAGACGTAAATGTCCACCATGGACGTGCTTCATACGGTGCCCAAGATATATATATATCTACTTCAGCTTATGGCTTATGTCTGTAGCTGCAAACCTCTGCTAATCCATTCTACCACTACGTACAGTTGTAGTGCGTCAGAGGAAGACACAAAAGATTAATTGTGAGATAGCATCTGTCTAGGGCAGCAAGCAGCTTCTGTTTGAACGCTCAGTGTAATGCTGTATACATACAGAGAATGGAACGAGCCGGCAATAATCGCACATTTATTAGACAATATTCGTTTGCATAAGCACAATGCCGTAGAAGAGAGAAGGAGTTAGAAAATAGAGAGAGTGGAGTGAAATGAGAGGAGGGAGAGGGAAGCAAGGAGGATGGAACACAGAGAGAGGAGGGAGAGGCAAGCAAGAAGGATGGAACACAGAGAGAGGAGGGAGAGAGAAGCAAGAAGGATGGAACACAGAGAGAGGAGGGAGAGGGAAGCAAGAAGGATGGAGCACAGAGAGAGGAGGGAGAGTGTGAAGCAAAAGGGAGGGAGCGGGAGATAAAGGTAGAGAGAGAGGGAGAGAGGGGGAGAGGGGAGTCTGGAGATAGGGAGAGTGGATAGAGGTAGAGGGCAATGGGGGAGGAGAGAGAGGAGAGAGGAGAGAGAGGAGAGTTGGAGAGGGAGAGAGGGTAGAGGGGAGTCTGGAGATAGGGAGAGTGGATAGAGGTAGAGGGCAATGGGGGAGGAGAGAGAGGAGAGAGGAGAGAGAGAGAGGAGAGTTGGAGAGGGAGAGAGGGGGAGAGGGAGAGAGGGAGTGAGGGAGAGAGGGAGAGGGGAAAGGGTAGAGAGGGAGACTGGGAGAGAGGGGAGAGGGAGAGAGGGAGAGAGAGGAGAGTTGGAGAGGGACAGAGGGGGAGAGGGAGAGAGGGAGAGAGAGGAGAGGGTAGAGAGGGAGAGAGGGAGAGAGGGGCAGAGGGAGAGAGGGAGAGAGAGGAGAGTTGGAGAGGGAGAGAGGGAGAGAGGGGGAGAGGGAGAGAGAGGAGAGTTGGAGAGGGAGAGAGGGAGAGAGGGAGAGAGGGGGAGAGGGAGAGAGGGAGGGAGGGAGAGAGGGACAGAGGGACAGAGGGAGAGAGGGACAGAGGAGAGTGGAAGAGGGAGAGGAGACTGGGGGGGGGGGTGAGAAAGAGGACAATAAGCACCTGTGTATAGCGAGGCCACTAGATGCCTGAGGCAGACTGGGTGACGTCCGGGAGGATGAAAGGTCTGTGTAAGTGATCAATCACTCTCCAGGTAATGAGGTACAAATAGCTCCACCCTATCACATGACACCCGCCATACGTCACCGGCCTGCACCACTTCATCTTCCTCCCATCAACCAGCCTTCTCCTGCCCCCTCCTGCCTCCTCCTGCCTCCTGCCGCCTCCTCCAGCCTCCTCCTGCCTCCTCCTGCCTCCTCCTGCCTCCTCCTGCCTCCTCCTGCCTCCTCCTGCCTCCTCCTGCCTCCTCCTGCCTCCTCCTGCCTCCTCCTGCCTCCTCCTGCCCCCTCCATCCCCCTCCTGCCTCCTCCTGCCCCCTCCTGCCTCCTCCTGCCTCCTCCAGCCTCCTCCATCCCCCTCCATCCCCCTCCTGCCTCCTCCTGCCTCCTCCATCCCCCTCCTGCCTCCTCCTGCCTCCTCCTGCCTCCTCCTGCCTCCTCCTGCCTCCTCCTGCCTCCTCCTGCCTCCTCCTGCCTCCTCCTGCCTCCTCCTGCCTCCTCCTGCCTCCTCCTGCCCCCTCCATCCCCCTCCTGCCTCCTCCTGCCCCCTCCTGCCTCCTCCTGCCTCCTCCAGCCTCCTCCATCCCCCTCCATCCCCCTCCTGCCTCCTCCTGCCTCCTCCTGCCTCCTCCTGCCTCCTCCTGCCTCCTCCAGCCTCCTCCTGCCTCCTCCTGCCTCCTCCTGCCTCCTCCTGCCTCCTCCTGCCTCCTCCTGCCTCCTCCTGCCTCCTCCTGCCTCCTCCTGCCCCCTCCTGCCTCCTCCTGCCCCCTCCTGCCTCCTCCTGCCTCCTCCAGCCTCCTCCATCCCCCTCCATCCCCCTCCTGCCTCCTCCTGCCTCCTCCTGCCTCCTCCTGCCTCCTCCTGCCTCCTCCTGCCTCCTCCTGCCTCCTCCTGCCTCCTCCTGCCTCCTCCTGCCTCCTCCTGCCTCCTCCTGCCTCCTCCTGCCTCCTCCTGCCTCCTCCTGCCTCCTCCTGCCTCCTCCTGCCTCCTCCTGCCTCCTCCTGCCTCCTCCAGCCCCCTCCTGCCCCCTCCTGCCTCCTCCTGCCTCCTCCTGCCCCCTCCTGCCTCCTCCAGCCTCCTCCTGCCTCCTCCTGCCTCCTCCTGCCTCCTCCTGCCTCCTCCTGCCCCCTCCTGCCCCCTCCAGCCTCCTCCTGCCTCTTCCTGCCTCCTCCTGCGTCCTCCTGCAGACTGGAAATAGCTTGCGTTAAACAACTCTTCTCTATGTCTGGCTTCCTCTCATGTACATATAAGGTCATCCTAAGTATATATGGGTCAGATTTTCGGAAAATGTACAATTGGCAGCTGTTCACATTTAGTAAATTCTGCTAAATTAGGCTGTAATTTATGGACTAGCGTGAGTAAAATTTGTCTCTATTAAGAAAGATAAATCAAGGAAGCCGATTAAATTTCTTTATTTCTCTGAGGCGTAAAAACTGTCTTTTGATAGATTCACTTGGTACTACTGGCCCCTTCAAGGGTCTTTTAGGTTTCTTGGATATCTTCTTGTGTAGGGTGGTGGGTGGGGAACTTTCTTCTCCAAATGCTAGGTCCCGAATGGCCGTCTTGGCTTGCGCACATCGTCACGTGACCACTACTCGGGTAACCCTCTGCTGACCACTCCCCACTGTGAGAATTACTGCTATCCTTTAACACTAGGTGGCCTCCCGTCTCCAAAATTAACCGCAATCACTATTACGCATAATTTATGGACTAGCGTGAGTAAAATTTGTCTCTATTAAGAAAGATAAATCAAGGAGGCCGATTAAATTTCTTTATTTCTCTGAGGCGTAAAAACTGTCTTTTGATAGATTCACTTGGTACTACTGGCCAAAGAGAAAATAGTGCGAAGTGACTTTGCTGCTTCTTTATCATTGTCATTTGGTCCTGTGTATAATTTCACAGCTCCGGATCTCCAGGACCCGTGATGCATAATGGCTTCCAAGGGCACACCAGCCTTGCTACATAGGGCCGCCCCTGAGCGGCGCATCGAATGAACTGAGAATGTGGCACTGCTCTTGGACCCACACGATTCCAGCGCTGTCTTGGCCGCCTTTACCACCACATGAGGTGAGAAGGGGGCGTCTGTGTCAGGATCGAGGAATATGGGGGCTTTGTCTGAAGCTTGGACCAGTTTCATGGCTTCTACCGTACATGCATATGGACATAATCGGGGATCTCTACTTTTGAAGAGTTGTAAGACATGAGGTTTGGACGGATTAATCGTTTTAGAGGACACCATGCAGACGTACATGACGTCCTGATCAAATTTTAAGTGATGTCTTAAGATGAGGTGTTGAGGGGTCGACGTGGATAAGAAATTACTTTGTCGAACAAATGTGAATAGGGCGAATACCAGGGAGTCTGCGATGATTATACCCCTTTTCCCTTGGGACCTTAGATAATTAATCATATGATATATCTCATTTCGTGACAAGAAGGGGGCTCTGTTTGGTATGTGCGTGGAAATCTTGGCTTCAGCTTTCAGCATGGCTTTTAACACTTTATTATCGAAAGCTGAGACTGAGTAAGACCTATCCCCGAGGAAAGTCTTAGCTCCGGAGATATAGTTGCGTATGGTCTGAGGGGACTTGAACGAGTTTGATAGGAACTTTACATACATCGCCAAGTCCAGGTCTGACGGGTTCTTCCAGTCTCTATGATATGCTATCATGAAGGAAAGGTAACATCTTGCCTGGGTGGCTCTGTTCACGTTCGTCCCGTTGGCATACGCGTTCGCGTACGTCCCCACCGTCAGCTTGTACAGTCTTGTTTCAGCGATTTCTGTAATTACAAAAGTTCATTAAATAAATTCATCAGTTCTACATTTTCCACCTCTGTGATAGCCATCTCAGCTACCAGTCTCTGGGACTTATTCTCCATGCTCGGGTCGAAGCTTCTCCGGCTCAGAGCATCGGCCAGTATAAGTGTCTCGCCCGGGGCATGCCTAATCGTGATGGAGATACCACGAGCAACTCCAAACATGGCGAGCTCCCTGCTGCATTTCGCCAGCATGGGGTCTCTAGTCTTACCAGACATGAGGACGCAGGCCGCTGCTGAGTTGTCAGTTATTATTATGAGATGTCCATTGGTGAACTGCGCGGGGGCCAGGGTCTTCGCGGCCACCACAACATTCATAGCCTCGAGGCGAGATATATGATGCTCTTCTCTCCAGGCGTCTGGAAACACAAGGTGATAAAATGAGTCATTTGAAAAACCTCCCGCCCCCCGTGGGCATGCATCACACTCTATAGTGCATTCCTCCCTGTGGGGCTCTATTAAGATTTTTCTGTTCAATATCCGAGCACAGTCTAAGAACCACTTGATATCTTTCTTTGTTTCGGATGATATTGTTCTAGGGGCTGATGCGGGCAGGTTCCTGAGACAGTCTAGTAACCTTCACATGAATTTGCGGGCGTGCTTTACGCAGTTGCTTATAAATGCCAACTTACCCACCAAACTTTGCATTTGGCGTTTAGAAGCTGCCTTCTTTCCTAGCCAGGCCTCTGCCTCGGTTAGGATTTCAGTCATTTTCTGGTCTGGTATTTTTATGTACATTTCATTAGAATTGAGGGTGTATCCTAAGAATTCAATGATGTTTGTTGGTCTAACTGATTTCTCTGGGGCTACAGCTATTCCTAACTCAATGCACAGATTATGGAAGAATGTATATGCGGCTAATGCCTCTGCGTTGGTAGCTTGCACACCACAGAAGTCGTCTACATATGCAATTACATTGAAACCATTGTCTACCATTATTTGTACGATGGCATTTGATACACGTTGTTGGTAGTGTCCTGATAGCCGGGCACCGAATGATGGGCATATGTCTATGTATATGTTATCATTGTGCTTTATCCCTAATAATGGGTATGCTAAGGGATCAATTCTGAGCTGGCGGTATGCTCTCTGGAGGTCTGCTTTCCAGAGGTATGCACCTCTACCTATGATTCCCACAATATTTGCCAAGTCAGTTATTGTAGGGAGGGAGTATGTGAATTCCTTCCCTTCAAAGTGATTTCTCTTGACACCTGAGTTTACCCCGCCCCCCTCTGGAAAGGATAGATCAATAATGACCCGTCTTTTCTGTGAGTTTTTTTTCGGTCTAGTGAGGATGGGGCTAATTTGTACCCATGGGGTAAAGGGGGGTTCAGGGAAGGGGCCTAGCATCGCTTGGGCCTTGATCTCTGTTGCTATAAAGTCTGATACATGCTGTGAGTATGCTAAAGCTGACTGATGGTTTACCATAGTTGGTGTTGGGGGCTTTTCTGCAGTGTAAGAAAAATGCCACCCAAACTTTAGGAACTCTAGGATTTGTTTGTCGTGATAGTTGGCTAAGTATTTGTCCCATTTTCCATGATTTATGTCTGATGGGATTGGTATCCTAGCTGATATGTAGTTTGGTAAGTTTGTGGCCCTTACATTCTCGTACAATTGCATGTGGAATGGGGCTGTACTTTGTGCCTGTTCTGATGTTAGTGGCCATATCTCTCTAACTGTTTCTCTAAATCCCCAAGGGCCTATGTTTACTCGTGCTCTTGTGTCACCTGCCTGGTCTGCATATGTTGTTACCTTGGGCATTTCTGTAGGTGATTGGGCTGTGTAACTGGGCTGAGGAGTGTTGAAGGGGGCTACCCCTTCTGGGTTCTGAGTATTGGCTGAGTGCGGAGGAGTTTTTTCTCTTTGAAGAGAATTGTCTGGGTTCAGAGGTTCATATTCTAGTTTCTTAAGTTTCATGGTCATTTTCAAGGGCCGGGGAGGATCTGAGTATTGAGGATGGACTATTCCTGCCCCGACCCCTGGGTGTTTACCTTATTCTTTTTCTCTTTCTCTTGTTTGAATTTCTTAGATTGGCAATCTTTCTCAGAGTGCTTTAGAAGGGAGCACTTCTGGAATATGCAGAAGGAACAAATATGCAAGTGGCGGAAACCATTTAGGGTGTGGTCGGTTTTGTGGGAACACATACCTTGATTGAACTGCCTACAAGCAGGGCCTGGCTTAGCTGCGGCCACGTCTTGGTCCATATGGTATTCGCTGCCGGGAGTTTCCCTCTTGGTTTGCTTCTCCGTTTGGCCCTGTGTACTAATTTGAGAGAGTTTTAGGCGGAGCAGTTCAATTTTATTAGTGTCGGACCAATTTAACCTTTTGTCAGCAATGCGTGTGCATATTTCCTCTCCCCAGTTCCTTACATTGTCAAAAGAATAAGTCATAGCATCCTCCAGAACTTGTTCTACATGTTCAAGAATTTCATTACTAGTTGTTTCATCATGTAACTTAGAAACCTGAAACATACCCCATCCATACTCAGCCAAGGTCAGTTCTCCCAGAGTTGTCTTATTACGTTTTTTGCCCCGAGTAACATGTGAGTGTGCAAAGTGAAGCTTACCCTTGTTTGTTGTAGCTAGGGGGTTGAAACTTGCTGTGAGGATACGAGATATCTTCCTTTGCAAGTCCTCATCTTCTTGGGCCTCGTCAAAACTCATGGCAGAGTCATGTAGGCTCCATGCTGGTCTGCGGTCCAAGCTAGAAGATGTGTTGTGGCCATTGTTGCGTGAGGCATGCAGTCCAAGTGATTTGGCTCTTGGTGAAGAAGTGGTTCTTATTGGAGAGCGTGGCTTGTGTGTACCAGTTTCACCTTCCAGGTCCTTCTCCGGTTCAGTTACTGGCTGCCCTGGCTTGCCCATGGCTTGTAGTAAGGCTTTAATCTCACCCAGCTCGTCACTTATTGATGAGATATCTTTCTCATTGTCTTCCACTGTGCGTTTGGTTTCAATCTTTTTTGGTGGCGATTTAGCCCTCCTTCCCCTTCCTCGTGGCATGGCTACAGGGTTGGATAGGCTTGAATGGTATCCGGGCTAGCTAAATTAGTATAGAAGCAGCATGGATGTGGCTAAGTTATGGAGGATTGCTGCGGATTGTACCAAACTTTCTTCTCCAAATGCTAGGTCCCGAATGGCCGTCTTGGCTTGCGCACATCGTCACGTGACCACTACTCGGGTAGCCCTCTGCTGACCACTCCCCACTGTGAGAATTACTGCTATCCTTTAACACTAGGTGGCCTCCCGTCTCCAAAATTAACCGCAATCACTATTACGCATAATTTGGTCAATAATAGGTAAATTCGAGTATATTCGGCATTGTATTGTTTCTAACAATCTGTTTGGTTAGGTTGAACTGTATTTTGAACTTTATTTTCGTCGGGAATTTGGGTTATTTGAGGAGATTGATGAAGGTGAATTGTACATTTTCTGAAATCTGACCCATATTTAACCCTTTACTTGCGAATGACAATCTGGAAATATTGTTAATATTTCTCACATGCATGAACACATAATGTGAAGTGCTTACGAAAATATTTCGCAAGTCACGAATTTGATATTTCTAAAATTGTTTTAGTCACAATATGTTTTTGTGTCAATGTTTTCACTTTACGCTTAACGCCGTTTGTTGCATCAATACATTTACAAAATGGTTTGTTTTTGTTTTTTTTTCAGAAAACTTTATTATGATATATACAGTAACTGTTCATAATGACCTACTCATTGGTTAGAGCAGTCTTGACAATCTGACATTTCTCATTGAAATGATTTACAGGTTATATCAATGTAGGAGGTAATTGTCAGTTCTGAGTAAATCAGATCTGGTCTTACTCAATACCACTATGGTGAGACAATGTATTAAAGGTAAATACCAGTGTTTAATACAAAAATTAATAAATCATGGAATTTTCTTTAAACTTTGGATTTAGAAAGTACATGGTTGGGGGAACCCGAAAAGCCCCAAAAACATGTCATTGGATTAGTTTTTATTTCAGGGACCACTGAAATTTACTACTGTTCACTATAGAAACCTATGGGAAAATGGGTATTTTCGGCATTTTCCCCAATAGCATATGACTGAATCATACGATTTTCTTTAAAATATGCATACATATTGCTGACATGTTAGTCTACCCTCCTAATGAAAACAAATTAAGGAGTCATTGAACTAAAAAAAAAGTTTTTCAGCTAAACTTGTACCACAATGTGTTTCCCCCATTGAAATTAATAGTAAATGGAAGTAAACTTCCCTCATCCCTAAAACAGAAAATAATACGATAACATCCAGTTGTTTTTGTATTTTATATTCCCCCAACCATGTTCTTTCTCAAGACGAAGTTTGAACAAAATATATTGACTTCTATTGTTTCATGGACTAGTTCCTTGAATTCGCGCCTGCTGCAGTGCTGACAACGCTAAATACATCAATGCATTCCAATGAAGGGCATGCTATAGAACATATTTAGCTACTTTACTAGTAATTGTCTATTCACAAATATTGCAAACTTTTCCTTCAAAAATAGAAATATCAGACATGAAATATATATATAAAGTACATATGTGGTTGGTAGACGTGGCAGTATTCACCTAAACCTGTACGACCGTTGAATGCCTGTGGATGGGATCTGTCCAGTATTTATATGTGTCCAGATTCCCGCCAAATGTTGAAATCCTTTGTCCAGTATGAGATCCAGGTTTTGGACACTGGTCTATTTCCGTCTGCCCTGGGAGTGTTTGTCCCACCTCTGTGGAGGTAGGGCTAGACTTGCATAGGTCTCATTCCTATTTTGGAAGAGAGGTGGGGAGGTGGGGGAGTGGGGGGAAGTGGGGGGTAATAGTGGGGTAAAAAGGGTGTGTGTGTGGGGTGGGGGGGAAAAACAAGGCTTTTTTGGTCTTGTTTCAGGAGGAGGAAAAGATTTTTTCTCTCTCTCTCTGTGGTATGGAAATAGATTTATTCAAACGGTTTCGGCTGTTGGGCCTCATCAGGTACTTTATTTAGGTGTTAACTCTTTTCCCTATCTTCCACCAGTTTATTGGGGATTTTTTAGGGCGGTCATAAGAAAGAAATTTTATTTTATTTTATTTTTTATTTTTTATTTTTTATTTTTTATTTTTTATTTTGTTTATAAGGATTTTCTTCCAAGGTCCTCTAATTTAAATTAGGGACTTGGGGCATTCGAAAAAAGAGTACAGGTCTTAGTGAGAGTCAGTCCCCTATATTTTATTTATAGGTTTCAAATAAATTTCGCCTTTGTGGTGTTACCCATTTTGGGAGAAAAAAATTTTTTTCTCCCAAAATGGGTAACACCACAAAGGCGAAATTTATTTGAAACCTAAAGTACATATGTGATCTGTTTTAGGAAAATTAGTCATTCGTTGCGAAATATTGATTTTGAGATATCACCTCATTTGAAAAGAGCATATCAAGCTGATTCCAATGAAAGTAAACACTAGGTTACCTAATAGGTATTTCTATATTTTAAGTTTGATACTTTTATTAAGAAAGATTGCAAAATTCCCGGGGGAAATAACCAGCAAAGTAACTTAAATATATTCCCTATGAAGACCTTTAAAAAAAACGATTTATTAGCTAGATAGTCCTGAAATTGTATTCATAGATCCTTATAAATATACGTGATAAACCCTCCAAAAATCTGAATATTCAAATAAAGCGATCTTGCAAAATTAACAGTTTGAAAAAAATCACTTGAGACTTGTGACCCATTTACCTGAAACACATCACACATATCACACATATAACATGTCCTCAAGTGACTCAAGATAAAGAAAAAGAAGTCAATATTGAAAACTTTCAAGACCAAAGTCAATTTAGGGAAGAAGAGGAGACAACATGAGTGATGTTGTTCACTAATGAGTGCACCTGTGGTGGGGCTTCAGACACGTAATACACTAGTGTAATATTTCCCCACGTCATAGCGCATGCGTCCTCCGTGTATGTTTACACCCCTTCCTTACAGGTGCGATAGGGGGGTTTGCATAGCCGCCATTTTGAATCTTGATTCACATTGAATTATGGGACTAATGGCACAGTCTAAAAGATGTAGAAAACGTGCCATGTTCAGCATGGAATATTTATCAATGCTCTAATGTCAATATCCATGTGTTATACATGTTCCATGACACAAGTCCCCATCTTTCCCAGCATGCATTTGGTTTTCATAGATCATTCACACAAGCTATGATATTGGTGAAAACATTCTTGAAATTTTTTATAGAAATGTTACCAAATATTTGTATGTCAGATTTCAACAGAATCCATTCCAGCATGCACTGTAGTAGACATGCGCAGTGAGACATGCAACTCCCCTATTCCGACTGAAACAAGATTCAAGATGGCGGACACGCAAACCCCCTATTAAGCAATACAAACAACATAACATACAACCCAAGTTCTATACAAGTTTTCTATGGAGCTTTACTGTTACATACATATGGGTCAGATTTTCAGAAAGTGTACAATTGGCAGCTGTACACATTTAGGACATTCTGATAAATTAGGCTGCAATATGGTCAGTACTAGGTAAATTTGAGTATATTCGGCATTGCATTGATTCTAGCAATCTGTTTGGTTAGATTAAATTGTATTTTTATCTTTATTTTCGTCTGCAATTTGGGTTATTTGAGAAGATTGGCAAAGTTCATTTGTACATTTTTTAAAAATCTGACCCATATACAAGTAACATGATTACATGTTGTGGGAAGGCTTTTTGAATTTGTTTAATAATTTTTTTTATACTTGGTTACCGACTCCCCTTTTCGGGGTTAGTTCTGTCGGGCCATAATATAGGTGGTATGATACAATGGTTTTTCTGTGCTATTTCTTATATACATATATATACAGATGATCCAACTTAGTGAGAGATGTGTTAACATATCAATACATAATTACAGTTTGGGGTAGGAAAACTATACAACACTTTGATTATGCACCTTGCCACTCACGTTTTCAAGGAGTGTTGGTGATAATTTACTGATTACCGTTCACAAGTTATACAGGGGAGAAAATATATGATCTAAGAAAGAAACATCTTATGTGAGAAACTCACTTGCCACTGCTACAAGTTATAGTAGAGTGATGATATGTGATGTGTTTCAGGAAAATAAGTCATAAGTCGCAAAATTGATATTTTTCAAAGTGTTTTTTTCACAAGATCACATTATTGGAAAGTTCTGCAGAACTTTCCAATAATGTGATCTTGTGAAAAAAAAAACTCTCCAAAAATCATGATTTTTGGAGAGTTTGTCACTTATAGTTTTGTCAATCGATGTCTCTAATTTCAGGACAATCTAGGTAATATATCCTCTCGTTTTAAAGGTCTTCATATGGACTAAATTTAGTTACTTTACTGTTTATTGACCCCCAGAAATATTGGAAATATTTTTTTTTTCAAAAATGAAAATTTCAAACTTGTGATGAACTTGCAAAAAAGTAGAACATTCCAATATATATATATATATATATATAGACTTAAAGTCCCCAATATATTGGGTCTGTCTTTCAAGACAGTGCTATTGGGACCACATGGAAAGATTATACTTATAACATTTCTGTTGTGACTAAAATGTTTTCCATCATTAGCCAATGCTATATATATAATTAGCTTTCACATTCATATTGTATATTGGCATTGTATAGGAGTTGCAAAATCCTCTGCCTCATGCAGTCATATTGGGTCAGACCCAACAATTTTATTGGGCCCTTCTGACCCTTGATTGACCCAATTCCCAGTGGAATGGAATATATAAGCATGGCATTGTCCATTGGCATTACTGCTATATTTCACCATATATTTTTTATATAGTTAACAACTTATTCGGACCATTAATCTTATTGTATTTGGTCTGTCATCGTCTATGAGTATGATATTGGATCTGTCACCATACTGGGCCGTTTCATGAATTTAAATAAAAATTTAAAATGAATACCATTGATCATACATCAAAACTAGGATTCAGCAGTTTTCATAAAGTTGGTTTTTATTCTCTATAATAGGTTCTCGATGTATGCAATGTACAAAATTGGCAAGGATTTCTTGCAGTTTGAGGCATTTATTAAGCACTGGCAATGTTTGCTTGATAACAGAATCGTAAACTTCCACTTTTAGTACATTTTATGACGACATCTGTGCAGTATTACTTTAGATAATTCACTGGGATGTGCTGCTTTAGAGCAGTTGCATTTGCATTTGTTGAATTGACAAATTAATCAAGTTTTTTTCCGATAATTGAAAAGCTGGGCTCTGATCTGCAACGCTGTCCTTTCTCGCAAGCATGGGTATTTCTCTTTTGCTGCAGTGATTTGAGTGTTTCTAACTGATGTCATTTTCCCACTCAGGTAGGTCTTGAAAAACGATTTGAGGGCACAGCACTCATCCTGTGACCAGCTCTTTCTTTGCTTTGGAATCGCCCTTTGTTTGCCTGAAATGATAACAAATTTTGTCAGTTTTTTATCAGACAAGTGTTTACCGGACAGAAATTAGCTAGTGTGGCACGTTCCATTCATGCCAATGCAGAATCTATGGGAGTTTCCCTTTCAATTGCTTGGCTGCAAATCTAAAGAACACTACTGTCATGATAGGAGAATATGTCTCTTGCAAATAGCTTCTGCAGTCAAAAGCACCTAATACTATTGTAATTATGGAACCATTTGGCAGTAATTTAATTCAATTGCATTTCAAAGTCCCCATGATACTACAAGCCACAAGCTTACCTTTACCAGGAGATAACTTCCATCTTTTTTTTCCTTTCTTGTCTGGTGCTCCTTCCCCAGCTACCTCTGTGCCACCAGCGTCAGTGCCAGTGTCAGTGTCAGTGTCAGTTTGCTCACAGAGAAATTCTGTGGTAAAGAAAACCAGTGTCATTGAATTTAGCTACAATTATACATAATTATGAACTTCTTTGAAGAGAGTATACTAAAATACGAAGGATAGAACGTCTGAACTTTACTATGCAACTACTTTACACACACCCACACCCTCCACCCCATCCCCCACCCCAGCCCACCCCAGCCTCCCCCCACCCGTTGCTTAAGACTTTGAGTCGGCTAACTATCAAAACGGAATCCTCTCAAACGAGTACCGTGGGGCCATGTATCGGTCCAGAGTTTCAATATCATCTGGGATCTCTTTGGCTCGAGTTCGTAATGGTAACTCAAATTCCGCACCCAGGGGAACTTCATTCTCATACCTGATCTTATTGCGGCGCAGGGCTTGTTCCGGTCCATTATAGTCAGCGTCGATAGTCCCTGTGGCGACTTCTGTGAAGTTCGAACATACTGGACATGTGCGCCACTCGCCAACGATTTCCCAATAACAGGCATCGTGGACTAATGACCCGCAACAGGGCATTCGTGCGGCCATGCTGACCTTCCAGTCGCTTCGTTTCCGAAGCACCCCATATTCAAAACATAATTTGCAAATAAAGGAATATCGTTTCTGACGCAACCTTCTTCTGCGGCCTTTATATATAAATTGACTGATCTTGAAGAAGGATACTCGGGATTGACCTCCCACCTCCACCAGTGACACTGGTATCAAGGACTTGGGTTGAACATCGCAAAAGTGGGTTATATATTCTGCAATGCCGGCTTGGACAGTAATTTTACTTGGGGAGAAGGAATTCTCCCACAAGTGGGTCGACTGGTATCCCATCGTATTTAGTACCTCCCCAATTAGCACATACGCCGTGTCAAACGCCTCCTCAAGAGTCGTGAGAATGCTATCTAGGACGAAGCGTTCATTGAGGAAGTATAAGATGAACTGCAGATGGGGGCCCACTCTGTCTCCGCTCAGCAATGGGACAAGTGAAGATAATACATTTGGATAACTAGGATCATGCAAGAGAGTAAATATGTGTATATACTCCTCTTTACTGAGGACATGGGGCAGTTCTACAGTTCTATCAAAACAACCTGCCCCGGAATGTATTTCCAAATTTCTGAAATAAGGCGAATACACTTTTAGTTGGTCAAAATCAACATCTAAGTCAAATTCTTCCATTTTGCGCAAATATCGAAGACGTCTCTGTACCAAGACGCAACGGGTCTGCGAGCTCTGATCGGTAAGCTAAAACACACTGATAACCTATGTATAGGGGCTATCCTACACTCCTTTTGGAAGGAAACAACCTGTACCAAAACACAACGGGTCTTTGAACTCTGATTGGTAAGCTAAAACACACTGATAACCTATGTATAGGCGCTATCCTACACTTCTTGTGGATGGAATGTGGATAGTACAATCATAAGCGAGCGCAGACATGGGTAGATAGATATTCAACAATACTAAAATACACTATGTATTACGATATAAAGGTGAAACTATTGGGTTTGACTAAGAAAACTTGTAAATACTATGGAGATTCTGAATATTTTTGGAAGTATGTACATTATTGATATACATTAATTCATGGAAGACTGGCATCCCTGCATATGGTTCATTTGAATGAATTGGTAACATTGACGCTCATACCGTCTCACATAATTCACCGATCTAAGTTTGTTTGTACAGATAGGACTGTCAGTGCAGCTTCCATTTCCCTACTGGACTACTTATTATGGGGTGATCATCCTTACATTTGCAAGGTACCAACATATATACTCACCATTTACATCTATTTCTGACAGTTTCTTTCCCTGCCACTTGTTCAGCTGTCCCCCTTCCACAGCCATGAGCAGCTGAGAAATCTGATGGGTGAAAGAAAACTCGGAACATAAGTTTCTATTTCAGCTGAACTTTATGCGTCCCTACACTATCCTCAGTTAGAGCTTAATAAACCTTTAGCATCAATGAATCACACAAATCCCTTGGAATATATATATATTTTTTTCTATGAAACAATGTTGAGTCAGATTCAATAATGAAACATGAATAAACTACCTTGGACAACTCCACAGTTGAATGTTGGAGTCTGTAATACTCCTTGTGAGTCTTGACGTCATGTCCCAAATGGGTGGCTAGGCTTTCCACTTCTTTTTCGGTCATATCCATAATCTGAAGAGTAGTAAGACATGGTCAGTACTCGGGACAGTGATGATAAAATGAATGTGCAAAGTAGATAGAGAAAACAAGTTGCATCCGAACTGAACTTGCCCATGCCCAAGAAATTGAGAACAAAAGAAGTATTTTTCTAGTCAACCGGAAAGGTAAAAGGTAAGTTTTCATTTGGCCTCATCAATTCTATCAATGCGTCCTATACTGAACCAGCACACCACCAATACATTACAAACCAGCCACAAGCAATATGTTACAAACTAGACACCAGCGATGCCCAAATACCTGAAGGTACAAAGCAACACCTCTTACATGAAAAGTGAAATACTCAAACATGCCTGGCAGACTGTGGCAATGTATTTTCGCAGTCCTCTGGATGTTATTCTTTCCGGGTGTTGGAGACCAGGGCACTTAGAAGCATATGCGCTCAACTCAGTGTTTCCGGCGAAAGGGGTATTGGCATTTGGCCGTGCAAACAGATACTTGTTTCCTTCTGGGATACCCACCGCCCTCCTGGTTTTAATAAGTAGGTTGATGGCATGCACAGTATCTGGTGGCATAAGTACAAAGGCCTCTATGTTTTTTGTGGACTTCCCTGCAGCTATCACCATGTCCATTCTGCAACAGGATATATATACACATACACATTTTTTAAAGTTTTAGAAAACAAGACTTGTCAAACTCAAAACTAATGAGAGACGAGACTTAGCCGTAGCTTTTTCCAGTGGATATTTTCTTCTTTATCGACTACTACAAACCTGTTCTGACATAATACTAAATGGGTATTTTAGATCTTAGCTCATAACAAATAACCATTCACTCTAACAAGCCATTGTGGAATAATCGGTAGTCATTGGAAAAACACCGTTAGTCATTGGAACTAGTAGTCAAGGGTTGGCTCGGCAGAACTCTAACAAACAGAGAACAGCAGCAACCAGTGTCTGTGCATAGTTCCTCTTCCTGTTATTTGGCGGAAATCAAGTTTCTTATAGATATAGTATACACACCTCTCTGCCAGAAGTCTGTCTGTGGGGGACAGAGCCATGGCCATCTCACCACTCACGTCATCTTTCCAGGATGGCCGTTTCACAAAGTCATTCACAGTAAGGTCCTTCACTTCAGCTCTTCTCCTCATATTGAACAAAATCAGCCTGCACATGGTCAACTTGGCAATTTCTACCCAATCCTTGACAGCCACAGTTGTCTTCAACGCTGCTGACTTCGTTTTTATCTCTTTCAAGATGAATTCTTTGATTAGACGAAGATCCTCTGTAAGAGGGATACATTGAATTGTGTTCCTTCGAACTGTGTTCATCTTTTTGGTGCAAGCTGAGTTGATACGGCCATTCCATTCCACAGTGAAAAGACTCAGAAACCTATCAGCTTCATCGAGCCTCCTGTTATCATTGTTCCTTATTGCAAGGCCTCGTTTCACTTGGATAACATGGCCCAGTAAGTTCCCAATCAATCTCCCCAATGTCAGGACGGGCTCCTCCTTCTCAACAGACATTGCTCTGGTACAATGGACGACCATATCCATGTGCTCTGGTTTTATAAGTTCATCCATTGTGATTGTTGGCTTCTTTATTCGGGCCTCTAGCACCAAGCGGGCCAGAGTTCTGGCTCCCTGGCTGACTCTATGCATGTCGCTTAACTTCTGATCATCTTCATGACCCAAAGACTCTACTCTTAATGCAGCATACCTCTGAATCAGTTTGTCGCAACAGACTATCTCTGTGGCTTCATCTAGTCTCATTCTCTCAATCATTTTCTTTACATTGTTTGAATCTTCATCACTGAATAGGGCACTGTTGAGAAGGCTACGGCCCCTTCTGACAGCATTGCTTTGGATAACATTGACACTGGCATCGCCATCGTCATCTGACGTTTCCCGGTTACCTTCTGTACGAAATTTCTTGACAGAACAGGACCGGTGGTGATACCACATATTTGTTCGGAGAATAAACTTCATGCAGTGTTCGCACGGCAAATAATCGCCTGTCTTGTTCTCATCTACACCTGCTGAGTTGCGTCTAGCGACAACTATCTGGCCCTTCCCCATTCTGAGGACATCAATGTTATGCTTGAAGTTTCCTTCATTCGCCAGGATCTCTAGTTGAATCATCCTTTCTTTTGACCATTTTGCCATAGTCAGAATGTCATACAGTCTTGGGTCATCTTTATGAACACTTAACAAATGTCTTGAAATTTTACTTTTGATGGGTTTACGGCAAAACGTGCAAAAATTGACTTTGTCATACACCTGCTTGCAGCCATCTTTTACCTTTTCTTTTTCAAACAGCCCCACGCTGTTCTCAACTGAATTATTTCCCACTTTCCTTTTGCGTTTAGCTGGCTGTGTGGCACAGTCATCTGCTGAAGTTGCCTGTTCCCGCTCTTCCTCATGCGCTCTTTCAGGAGTGCACTGGAGTTTTCTTCCTGTCCTTTTTGATTTAGTTTCTCTCCTCTTGTCACTTTGAGAAGCATAACTTACATCTGAAGATGGTGACGAATAAGGAGAGTGATCTTCAGGTTTGTATTCAGAGTCAGAGGAACTGCTCTCACCGTAATCAAGCTCGGACTCCTCTTGGACTCCTCGTAATTCATTGGTGGGCAATGGCTCTTCTACTTCTACTTCTACATCTTCTAGGGAATGAGTCATGGGGTCATACTCCACAACGACATGATCTGAGTGGGTGAGGAAGGGTGTTGACTCCTGCGGAGGGTCAAGGACAGTTATTGGCTCCTCTGGCCTGTTACGCGCTACAGCTACCTTCTGGGCATGGATGGGTGTTGACTTCTCTGAAGTGCTACTCACTGCCAGTTTCTTCTGGGCATCCAAGGAAGTTGACTCCTGTGGAGAGTTGCACCTGTGGACAGTTACTACACCTTGGAAGGATGTTGACTCCTGTGTAGTGTCTTTTGCTGCTGGTTCTTTCCTGGCATGGAAGGAAGTTGAACCCTGTGGCGAGTCACACCTGCGGAGAGTTACTACAAGTTCCTTCTGGGTGTGGAAATCTGTTGACTCCTCTGGAGTGTTACTCGCTGCTGACCCCTTCCGGGGGTAGAAGGCTGCCTTCTCCGTTGGTTCTTTTGGGGACAGGAAGGGTGTTCCTTCCTCTGGAGCATTTGCAGCTGAAGAAATTAATAATTATGACAAATCTTGGAAAGAAAGGAATACAATTTACTTTTGGCTTTTTTAAACACTTGAAGATCAACTACAATAAAAGTTCTTGAATTAATAATGTACCCTATTCATAGCAAGTTCACCCACAACAGTGATCTCTTTGGTCTCTGCTGTCCAAGCCAACAAGGCCACAAAAGCATTTATACCAGAGAATTCGGCCCAGACTAGTTGGCCTGTATCTTGGGTATCTGCCTGACAATGATGCAATGATATACAATCAGATTGATAAATTAATTAAATATACATAGTGAGATTTCTGTGCAGCAAGCCTCTGTATTAGAGGAAACTGTTGTTGGTGTTGGATGAATGTTTACCTGCAGCCTCCTGTGTATTTGAGTCTGCAGTAGACCTTTGAGTCCCTCTCCTCGTTTGAGGCATTATGGGTGATAATAATCTACAAAACAAGGGCAACAAGAAAGTTAACATTGTAGTGGTTGAAAGTTTTTCCCTCTCAAAACGGGCATTGACATAGAGGTAGGGTCACGTTGTTATGGATATGGGAATTTACAAGTCACCAGAAGTCAGTTCCAGGTACCGGGAGACATAACCAAAGGATGTGATAGGGTATTGACTTATATATGGATATATATATGTAGTTACCTCTGTTGTCACCAGGTGTCAGTAGCTGATGGCTTATGTGATATACATGACCCAATAAACCTGTTTAAGCAAGTTAGTCCAAAAATGTTTTAAACTCAAATAGAGAAAGAAATAAAGCAAAATATTATTGGGTCCTGAAAAATATTGGGTCTTTGACCCAATAATCACACTTTAGACCCAATAATCACATAGCGACCCAATAGCATGAATCTTAGGGAGACGAAAGACCCAATATAGGGGTGGTTATAAAACTATATATATATACAACTTTTATTCATAATTACATGTACATAGAATATAATTACGAATTGGACACATTCTTCACAGAAATGATCTTCCTGAAGGCCCTAGGAAAATAAAAAAACTGATTCAAAATACATCATTGTCTTAATAATGTGATCTTGTGAAAAAAACACTTTGAAAAACATCAATTTTGCGACTCATGACTCATTTTCCTGAAACACAACACAAATGTTAATTCTTCTTACTATTAACCCTGTCTACCTCAGAAAAAAGGCCCAGTGTAGGGGAAAAAACATGATTTCATGTTAACCGAGTCCAAGTCCAAGTCCGCTATTGAGCTTCACTATGACGTACATGTCCCTTACTTAAAATATTAATGATTGATTTATATTTCCATGAAGGTTTACAAAGTGTAATACATGGTGCGTATTAGACATAGGAATACATATGTGATGTGTTATTACTTATTGTCATTTGAATCTATATAACAAATTGCGTGACATTGTATTAAATATATTCTTGCGTTTTGAAGGCCTTTTAATGGAGTATATTTAGTTACTTTACTGGTAATTACCCATCCAGAAACATTGCAAACATTTTTTTTCAAAAATGAAAATATCAAACTTAAAATATGGAAATACTTATTATGTAACCTAGTGTTTACTATCATTGGAATCGCCTTTTTCTCCTCCTTTCAAAAATGATGATATCTCAAAATCCATTTTTGCGACTTATGACTCATTTTCCTAAAACGGATGATTTATATGCAAAAAGGAATCAAGGAATCAAGATAGCAGAGATGGAAATTGCCTTGTGTGTCCTGTGACTCCAGGACGTGTGTCATATGATGACCGTCAATGTGAAGACTGTCAACTGTCAACCCACAGCTGTCAGGTGTCAACTGTCAGGCGTCAACTGTCAGGTTGCAGCTGTCAGATGCCTGGTTCCATAACAGCAGGAAACTCATGTTTCTGTTGATGTGAGGTCGAAGCTTCAAGCTATTAATATTCCTTCTATGTCAAATTACTAGCTATGGGGAGGTGTAACAGGTGGAGGTGGAGGAGCATGTGGAGGAGGGGGAGGTGGAGGTGGTGGTGGAGGTGGAGGAGGGGGAGGTGGAGGTGGTGGTGGACGTGGAGGAGGGGGAGGTGAAGCTGGTGGTGGAGGAGGAGGTGGAGGTGGATGATTTGGAGGAGGGGGAGGTGGTGGAGAAGGAGGAGAAGATGGAGGAACTGCAGGAGGAAGTTGGAGGAGGAGGAGGTAGCCAAAGAGGTGGTGGAGGAGGTGAAGAAGGAGGAGGTGGAGGTGGAGTATGTGGTGGAGGCGGAGGAAGAGCAGATGTTGGTGGACGTAGAGCAGGAGGAGGTAGTGAAGGTGGAGGCGGAGGAGGAGGTGGTGGATGTGGAAGAGAAGGTGGTGGATGTGGTGGATGTGGAAGAGAAGGTGGTGGATGTGGTGGAGGTGGAAGAGGAGGTGGTGGAGGTGGAGGAGGAGGTGGCGGCGGAGGAGGTGGTGGCGGCGGAGGAGGTGGTGGATGTGGAAGAGGAGGTGGTGGAGGTGGAGGCGGTGGTGGCAGAGGAGGAGGTGGTGGATGTGGAGGAGGAGGTGGTGGTGGTGGAGGAGGAGGTGGTGGTGGTGGAGGAGGAGGTGGCGGCAGAGGAGGTGGAGGATGTGGAAGAGGAGGTGGTGGAGGTGGAGGAGGAGGGTGGCGGCGGAGGAGGTGGTGGATGTGGAAGAGGAAGAGGAGGTGGTGGAGGTGGAGGGGGTGGTGGCAGAGGAGGAGGTGGTGGATGTGGAGAGGAGGTGGTGGTGGTGGAGGATGAGGTGGCGGCGGAGGAGGAGGAGGAGGAGGAGGAGGTGGCGGCGGAGGAGGAGGAGGAGGTGGTGGAGGTGGTGGAGGTGGTGGTGGAGGAGGTGGAGGTGGTGGAGGAGGTGGAGGTGGTGGTGGAGGAGGAGGTGGTGCAGATTGAAGTGGAGGATTGGTGGAGGACGACGAGATGGAGGAGAAGGTGATGGTGGTTTTGATGGAAGAGGTAATGGTGGAGATCGTGGGTTGAGAAGGTTGAGGAGGTGGGGGAGGTGGTAGGGCATGAGATGGTGGATGACATGGTGGATGAGTTGGAAAAGGTGAAGGTGGAGGAGGTTTAGATGGAGCAGTGGAGGAGGAGGAGGAGGAGGTGGAGGGGCGGCGGTGGAGGAGGAGGTGGAGATTGAAGAGGAGGTGGAGGAGGTGGAGGAGGAGGTGGAGGAGGAGGACATGGAGGTGGTGGTGGAGGTGGTGGAGGAGGTGGAGCAGAAGGAAGTTTTGGAGGAGGTGGATTAGAAATACTCCATATCTACAAGCTCAGGGCCTTATCTTCACCTTACCCAACCTTCCGGGTCATAGTCAGCTCACTCTCTCCTGCATCGTCTATAGTTGAAAATCAAAATTTCCTACACCACACACCACCGAGCCAATGAGTCACTGTCGTCGACGGGTCTAATTAAGTGTGCTAGCAACAGTGTGTACTACTATGTTCTTCCAAGACAACTCTATTCCCTATTTCCTTCTTATTGCTGGACCTTTACCAATACCGTTGGACACCTTGGACCTTATCTTTTCACCTGTCAGGTATTTCACTCCATTAATCACCCGTGAAATCAAGGTTAGTAAATCTATCAATTTGTAAATGCTGCTGCCGTCGGCGGAACATCTACATTATGCACTAACCATTGAACTCAGACATTGCTACTTAACAGCTGACTCTACCACTACGGGTATTTCTTTCATGTATATATATATAAACCTTTACGATTCACCTGACAGGTCCACTCTACCTCATGCATATCAATACTTCTATATGTTACATCCTTCCATACTGTTGTAACTTTACCTGAGTATGTCTTTGAATCATGTCTTAAATTGAATTTATAGTATTGAAACAAGAATTACACCGAACCTGTATAATCTATTGTGTAACCACCCATAATGATTAAAACCTGATACATGTTTCTTCAATTTAATTGATTGGTTGATTAATTAATTGATTAACTAACCAATATTGCACAAACCACACTATTCCATTGATGAAGTACTTTATACTATTATTCGTTCTTAATTAAAACTTATTGTGTCAAATCACCTTACCCTCCACGGACACTGTTATTAATTCAATTGTATAATACTTATATATACCATTGCTACGGCAATGATTGAACATATTTTATAACTTGGACTGAATCCAGTGACCTCCCTAGGTCGTTGTCCATATGCATGCATACATGTATGTGTGTATGTGGACCCCGGCCTGTTAGGGGTCTAATGTACTCAACCTCGATTCCTTGTCAAACTGGATGAGGAGTCGATAAACCAACTCCATGCACTTTCGTGCACTAAGGGATTTAAAATCATTAGTCTTAATATTCGTAGCCTCCTAAGGAATTTCGAGGAGGTGGAAACCCTGTTACTCAAGTCTGGGGTGGATATTCTGTTGCTTAATGAAACATGGCTCTCGTGCAGGGTGGCACCTATTCAGGTCAGAATTGATGGCTATAAGCTACTACGTCTGGACAGAACAGGTGGAAAGGCTAGAGGCGGTGGAGTTGCAGCATATTGTAAGGAATCTTTGAATGTCGGTGGTAATAAACTATCTATGCATAATATTAGTAATTCTAATATTGAAATTCAAACACTTCTCTTAGAGGAAGTGAACCACAAAACGAAGGTTATTCTCAACCTTTATAGGCCCCCTAGTGGCCAATATACTATTGCTCTTGAATCCTTACAAACGCTTATCAGTCAACTAAACACCAATTATGAAATCTATATCTTAGGTGACTTTAATATCAATTTTAAAGATGGATCTACTCCTTCAAAGGAACTAGAGAAACTAGCACAAATCAACCAGCTAACCCAATCCATTGAAGCACCTACTAGAATCACCTCCTCTACAGCCACCATTCTGGACCATATTTATACTAACTCCAAATTCATCCTAAAATCAGGTGTCCTCAACTTAAACATCTCTGACCATAAGCCTGTCGATATTGTCCGCAAGAAAATTAAAATGAAATACACCAAAACGTCATTTAAAACTAGAAGTTATAAAAACTTCAACGAAGATATTTTCATGCAGATTCTCAAGGACCATGACTGGACAGAGTTTTATTCATCCAGGAACCCAAACAAGTGTTGGGATCTTATGGAGAGCTTTATGTATGAAGTCCTGGATAGGATGTGCCCAGTACGAGAGTTTAAAAATGTTCGCACTAGATGTGAGTGGATTGATGGCGAGTTATTCGACTTAATGAAACAACGCGATAAGTATTTTAGGCTGGCAAGAAAATACAACTCTACTATTCTCTTTGATCAGGCCAAAGCCTTTAGAAGACAGGTCAACAAACTTGCTAAATCATTAAAGAATGATTTCATTAAAAACTCAATATTAGAATGCTCTGACAACCCCCATAAGTTCTGGGACAAAATCAAGCCACTAATAAACCCAGAAAAATCTGGTTGCAACGACGAGATTAAGCTTATCATCGACAATATTGATGTTGATCCTCTTCAGGTTCCAAATAGTTTTAATAATTATTTTGCATCAATTGGATCTAAACTCGCCGATAATATTACCCCACTGAATCCAGTCGAGAATGTGGCATTTGCCTCAAATGAAACTATAATACCTAACCCACCCAGATTTCAATTTGGATCAATCACTTGTAATGACCTGCTTCTAATAATCAACGCTTGTCCCCAATTCAAGTCATCAGGGCTCAAATATCTAAAGACCTCACTTCTAAAGTCTATACTTAGAACTCTAATTGAACAGTTTAAATACCTTATTGAACTTTCGCTCGCCTCGAGCATTGTTCCTAATAAGTGGAAAATGGGGAGGGTCTCACCGCTGTTTAAAGCGGATGACAAAACCAACCCAGGGAACTACCGCCCCATCACCAGTATTTGCTTGCCAGCCAAAATCCTTGAAAAAGTAGTACAAAAGCAATTAATGAATCACTTAAGCAACCATGATATTCTATATTCAAACCAATATGGCTTCCGACCTGATCATTCCACAAATGATGCGGTCGTCTCCTTCCTTAATAGTCTACCAAGCAATTAATAGTAAACAACTTTGTAGAGCGGTCTACTTGGACTTCCGGAAGGCCTTCGACATGGTTGATCATACCATCCTCCTTCGTAAACTTACCAAAATTGGCCTTATGGGATCGGAGCTCGAGTGGTTTGCTGACTATTTAAAAGATAGGCAACAACAAGTGTCTGTCAACAATCTTCAATCCAACACAAACACAATTACCTGTGGCGTCCCCCAAGGGACAACACTCGGCCCGATCTTATTTTCTATCTACATCAACGATCTGCCTTCCCATGCCAAGCATTCCCACTTACAGTTATTTGCAGATGACACGATCATCTGCAAAACTGGAAAGAATATCGATACTATCACAAATCACATTCAATCTGACCTCAATAATATAATGCTTTGGTGCAGAGCCAATAAGATATCGCTTAACGAAGGAAAGTCGAAGATTATGACCTTCTGGGATAGGCCCTCTCGGAGGTCCAAGTGGGCTGCGGAATCCTCTGCTTATCCACTTTACATAGGAGCCAAACAGCTTGATGAAGTTAACGAGTACAAGTACCTAGGGACTGTCATCGACGGTGCCCTAAATTTCAATAAGCATCTCTCAAGCATCAAGCAGAAGGTTTCTCATAAACTTTGGCTCTTTAAACATCTACGGAGCAGGCTAAATGTTCAGCTCAGCGCCCAAATTTACAAAACTACAATTCTCCCCCTTATAGATCAGTCTGATATATTCTATGATTCGGCCTCTAAGACTAAACTAAACTTTCTTCAAGTCCTCCAAAACCGCTCCCTCAGAATAATCACTAGAACCAACCGATTTCAAAACGCTGATGAATTCCATGAACAATTTGGCCTGCTCCCATTGAAGCAGAGGAGAAGACTCCACTTACTCCAACAAGCATTTAGACTTAGAAACAGCAATGACCTCCAAATAACGAGGCCTAGAGCTACTCGCCAACACAATCCTGATAGACACACTCTCAGATGTCCCATTCCCAGACTTGAATTGGTAAGGAAGTCAACATTCTATAAACTTCCCTATTATTGGAACTCGTTGGAGCCTAACGTCCAAAACTCAGACACTAGCAAAAAATTCACCAGCCTAATCAAACCAAACGCCATATGGGCTGATGACAATTTCCTTTATTGACCTAATCCTTATTATTCTTCTATTTGACAAGCTTCCTTTATAGATCTGATCCTCACTGATCACATCTCTTTCCCTTTCCACACCCCACCACATCCCCTCCTCGAAACTCCCTCATCTCTGAAAATAATCTTGTTTGTACCTTTTAGTACTTAATTATACCTTCTATGTACTTATAACAGTTACAAATACCTTAGTTACATAACCCAAAGAGAAAAATTGTTTTTTCGTCTCACTTGTATATGTGTATATATCCTTTGCATTCCGATAAGCAATATCTTGTTTGTAATAATTTTGTTGTCTGAGACCACTATTAGTAAGGGCCACCTGCGTGTCGTCGACGCAAAGGTGCTTTGTTACCCTTACGTATCAAAATTGTAATGTCCGGCAGGACTTGAAATCCTCCCTAAGCAGGGAGATTAGATCCGCCGACATAGTCATCCAGACTAAATAAAAGTCTCAACAACAACAACAACAAGGTGGAGGAAGTGGAGGAAGTGGAGGAGGTGGAGGTGGAGGTGGAGGAGGAAGTGGAGGAGGAAGTGGAGGAAGTGGAGGAGGTGGAGGAGGTGGAGGAGGCGGAGGAGGTGGAGGTGGAGGAGGAAGTGGAGGAAGTGGAGGAGGTGGAGGAGGTGGAGGAGGCGGAGGTGGTGGAGGAAGTGTAGGAGGTGGAGGAGGTGGAGGAGGAAGTGGAGGAGGTGGAGGAGGCGGAGGTGGTGGAGGAAGTGTAGGAGGTGGAGGAGGTGGAGGAGATGGAGGAGGAGGAGGTTGTAGAGGAGGAGGAGGAGATGGAGGTGGAGGAAGTGTAGGAGGTGGAGAAGGGTAAGGAAGTGGAGGAAGAGGTGGAGGAGGAGGAGGAGGATGAGAAGATGGAGGTGGTGCAGGTGAAGGTCAAGGAAGGTTGAGAGTGAGAGGTGTGAGTGCGAAAGGAGTGAGAGACAACAGTAGGGAGTGAAGAAGAGAAAGAGGTTGATCAAGATATAAATATCAAGGGAGTGGGGGCCAGAGAGAAAGGCAGTTGGGAGAGCTAGAGAGACAGTGAGAGGGAGACCAAGAGAAAGGGAGAGAAAGGGAAATGGAGGGAGCAAGAGAAGACCGAAATGAGAGAAGAGAAGGGGTAAAGAATAAACTAAGAGAATGAGCGAGCCGTCAGATATACAAGAAGGAGGATGGAAAGAGGAGAAATAGGGAGAAAGAAAGTGACAAGAGAGATCGGGAATGGAGAGGGAGAAGAAATAGGGATGAGACTAAAATATGGGTCAGATTTTCAGAAAATGTACAATTGGCAGCTGTAGATCTTATGTAAATTCTGCTAAATTAGGCTGCAATTTGGTCAATACTAGGTAAATTTGAGTATATTTGGCATTGCATTGATTCTAGCAATCTGTTTGGTTAGGTTGAACTGTATTTGGAACTTTATTTCCGTCTGAAATTTGGATTATGAGAAATTTGGTGAAGAAATTTGGTGGAGTTCTAGTTTTTCTGAAAATGAGGAGCGGGTAATATCCCCCGTCATTAGGAAAGGAAATGAACCCTACCTCTCAGCTTCCTCCCCCCTCTTGTCTCACTCATATCTCTCTGTTCTAACTCTTCTCATTTCCGCCTTATGTACCTTAATCCTGTACCTTTTTCCGCGTTATCCTTAGATCTGGAGCAGATGTCGGGTTGGTTTATTAGTCGATGTGCAATGTGCAACGTGATGAGGCGGTAGTGGCAAATATGGCGGTGGAGGTGGTGGAGGATGTGGAGGTGGAGGTGGCGAGGTGGAGGAGGTGGAGGTGGCGAGGTGGAGGAGGTGGAGGTGGAGGAGGAGGAGGAGGTGGAGGTGGAGGTGGAGGTGGCGAGGTGGAGGAGGTGGAGGAGGTGGAGGTGGAGGAGGTGGAGGAGGTGGAGGAGGAGTAGGTCGGGGAAGAGGTGGAGGAGGTGGAGGAGGAGGAGGAGGTGGAGGTCGAGGTCGAGGTGGAGGAGGAGGAGCTCGATGTTGAGGAGGTGGTGGAGGAGGAGGGAGAGATGGAGGAGGTGGAGGAAGAGGAGGAGGAGGAGGTGGAGGTGGTGGTGGAGGAGGAGGTGGAGGAGGTGGAGGTGGAGGAGGTGGAGGAGGTGGAGGTGGAGGAGGTGGAGGAGGAGAAGGAAGAGGAGAAGGAGGAGGTGAAGGAGGAGGTGGAGAAGAAGGAGGTGGAGGAGGAGGAGTATAAAGAGGGAAGGAGGTGCTGGAGGTGGAGGTGGAGGAGGAGGAGGAGGTAAAGGAGGAGCAGGTGGAAGAGGAGGAGCAGGTGGAGGAGAAGGAGGTGGTGGAGGAGAAGGAGGTGGTAGAGGAGAAGCAGATGAAGGAGGAGGAGTAGGTGGTGGAGGAGGTGGAGGAGAAGGAGGTGGAGGAGGTGGAGGAGGAGAAGGAGGAGGTGGAGGAGGAGGAGGTGGAGGAGGTGAAGGAGAAGGAGGAGGTGGAGGAGGAGGAGGTGGAGGAGGTGAAGGAGTAGGTTGAGGTGGAGGAGGTGGAGGA
>OW804102.1:65464676-65638358 GCA_942159475.1 Sthenelais limicola | reverse complement strand
CTCCTCCCCCACCCTCATCTCCTCCTCCAGATTCCTCAACCACCTCCTCCTTCTTCCTCCACTCCCCCTCCACCAGACCTTCCCCACCAACCTGTGCACTACCCCCACCCCGCCACCTCCTCCCCCCTCCACCAGACCTTCCCCACCAACCTGTGCACTACCCCCACCCCCGCCACCCTCCTCCCCCTCCACCAGACCTTCCCCACCAACCTGTGCACTACCCCCCACCCCCGCCACCTCCTCCCCCTCCACCAGACCTTCCCCCACCAACCTGTGCACTACCCCCACCCCGCCACCTACTCCCCCTCCACCAGTCCTTCCCCACCAACCTGTGTACTACCCCCACCCCACCCCGCCACCTCCTCCACCAGACCTTCCCCACCAACCTGTGCACTACCCCCACCCCACCACCTCCTCCCCCTCCACTAGACCTTCCCCACCAACCTGTGCACTACCCCCACCCCGCCACCTCCTCCCCCTCCACCAGACCTTCCCCACCAACCTGTGCACTACCCCCACCCCGCCTCCTCCTCCCCCTCCACCAGACCTTCCCCACCAACCTGTGCACTACCCCCACCCCGCCACCTCCTCCACCAGACCTTCCCCACCAACCTGTGCACTACCCCCACCCCGCCACCTCCTCCACCAGACCTTCCCCACCAACCTGTGCACTACCCCCCACCCCACCACCCCCCTCCCCCTCCACCAGACCTTCCACACCAACCTATGCACTACACCCACCCCGCCACCCCCCCTCCCCCTCCACCAGACCTTCCCCACCAACCTGTGCACTACCCCCACCCCGCCACCTCCTTCGCCTCCCTTCTTGAATGTTTCTTATGCTGCCCTAATTAAAGAACCCCAGCTTTTTATCTTTAACGCGACTTTGGGATGAAAGTGTTTCATTTCCTCTCAGTTACCATCACCTGACTCCGTATGACAGATGATGTCTCCAGTTTGCTGCCAGTAACATCCCTCACTTGTACTGATGCTGGTACCCTATTACTTCTCACTGGTACTGATACTGGTACCCTATTACTTCTCCTTACCTAATCAGTCTTCCTGCTCTCCATTGCAGTCACTGTCCACTGTCCCTGTGAGGCAGGGAGGGGGGGGGGAGGGGGGGGGAGGGGGGGGGGGGGAGGGGGGGGGGGGGAGGGGGGGGGAGGGAGGTGGGAGCGTCTTCAGGAACACCAATGACTAATGAATGATAGCTGTGTCTTGTATAAGAATAATCAGTTACACTTGTGTCACGACACATAATGTGTCTTCCGTGGGTTCCTTAGTGACTCTAACCCAAGGCATTGGAATGAACACAAGGACATATTTAATACAATGTCCCGAAATTTGGTACATAGATTTATATGGACTATAAGTGCTAAACCCTGTAAGATTCAGAACATTTCAATAAAGAGATCTTGTGATAAAAGACTTGAAAAATATCAATTTTGTGACTTTTGACTCATTTTCCTGAAACACAGCGCACATATTGTGAGTGGTAATGTTATGCCGCTATACTAAATAATACAGTAGAAGGTGATACATTTCTAAGTTGAAAATATGGGAGAAGTTCAATGACAATGTGTAAGGTGGGTTAAATCGCCAGAAAATCTGCTGAAGTTTATTCAAACTTGACGTGCCTCCTTGAAGGTGTCAAACAAGAAGGTTTGAGAAGCAAACAGTGAGTGTTTAGGAGAACATCAGATTATCATAATTTGCCTTTGTCTTTCAGTTGTTACTACAATACAAACAAATGGCTTTCTGCATATATCACCAACACTTCAATTGGCGCAGCAGAGGTAATTTGAAAAAAAAAACAATTCTACTCTTATAATTATAGCAACATATTGAATATTTGTTAGTATATGGGGTCAGATTTTCAGAAAATGTACAATTCACCTTCACCAATCTTCTTAAATAATCCAAATTTCAGACAATGATAAAAGTTCAAAATACAGGTCAACCTAACCAGACTGATTGCTAGAATCAATGCAAGGCAGAATATACTCGAATTTACCTAGTATTGGCCACATTGCAGCCTAATTTATCAGAAATTGCTTAATGTGTACAGCTGCTGATTGTACATTTTATTTTGGCGGTTGTCATTATTACACTAGGATGTTCAAACATGATACTCTTATTTATCTGAGTGTCAATTTTTTTAAACATTTGTGGTCGAAGGTCAAATATACATTCCAAAAAGAGTTTGATATGACAAAACTATATATACTGCACAATCAGCCTGCAGTTTAGCATTGTTTCATGCTTTAGGAATGACAGATGTATATACTTCACAAGCAGTTAACATATTCTGTTCCGATTCTGTTGGACCACTCTGGGTTCGCTCTATCTGTGCTTGTTAGGTGCTCGGAGAAATACAAAGAGAAGGGCCATGAGCGGTCCGAAAGAGCGAGCCAGTTGAATTGCGGCCTAAGGGAGGGTAAGAGGGGAGGGAGGGGGAGTGGTAGGGTCAGCGGGAGGGTCAGCGGGAGAGGGAGAGTGAAAGGGAGAGAGATTCAAAGAGAGGAGAGAGGGGGAGAAAGGGGGGAGGTGGGTGGGAGAGACATATGGGATTGAGGAGACAGGGGAGAGAGGGGGTGGGAGACAGGGGACATATAGGGGAGTTGGCGACATTGGTGAGAGAGAGGGTGCGAGAGCGGGAGAGAGATAAGAGAGAGGGAGAGAGAAGGAGAGGGAGAGGGAAAGAGAAGTCATTTGCTATCTTTTTATCTTTTTTATCTTCTCAAGATACCATATGGTCATCATGACTTTATTCTTATCTCTTAGACAATACTAACACTCCACAACCAAGTCTGAGTGGCACAGTGAAGTCAACTGTAAAATACAACATACCAACTATCGAAACTATACTCTCAAATACAAAGTGATAATAATAATTTAACACATAGAAGTAAAACTCTAAATAATGTATATATTTTTTGTATATATTGACTGAATAACAAGAACTATATATGTAAACGGATATTTTTAAAGGCTTGGCCCGGCAGAACCAACCCCGAAAAGGGGAGTCGGTTACCAAGTTGAAATAAAATCTTTAAAAAAAAAAAAAAAAAAATATAGACGGAGGGAGGGAGAGAAGGAGAGAGGGAAAGAGAGGGCGAAAGGGAGAGGGAGGAGAGAGAGCTGAAAGACAGGGGAGAGAGAAGCGAGAGACGAGAGAGAGAGAAGAGTGAGGGACGGATAGAGGAGTTGAGAGAGGCATTGGACACTTCCCCTATACATGTAATGTGCCTCTCCTTATACATAAAGTCTAAGAGTGCTACCACTATACTGGTGTTCATGGCAATGTCCCTACAACCTATTGTCCCCAGTCCCAGGCCTTACAACCTCTATTGTCAATAGTCTACTCATGCCTTATTCACTGCTAACACGGACATACTGCCCCCGTGTTCCCTGACACGGTCATGTGCGTGCTAAGTCTACCGTGGCCTCTCACCCGCCCTGTCCTTGGAAGAGATTGTCAGAAAATGTACAATTCCCCTTCACCAATCTTCTCAAATAACCCAAAGTTCAGACGAAACTAAAGTTTAAGTGCAGTTCAACCTAACCAAACAGATTGCTAGAATCAATGCAATGCCAAATATACTCGAATTTACCTAGTATTTGCCACATTGCAGCCTAATTTAGCAGATTTTACTAAATGTTTACAGCTGCCAATTGTACACTTTTTTAAGATCTGACCCACTTATTGTGGAAGGCACTGGTAACCTCTGAGCTTTGTATTGTTAACTCTGCCCTTAAACTATGATTGTTCAGCTACAGTTGCCGCACGCTACAGGGCATGCAGTGGTACAGACAGACAACCAGGCCCTTCATGTATCAGCTAAGGACAATCACCTTCTCACAGCAACTTCTCATATGGGTCAGATTTTCAGAAAGTGTACAATTCCCCGTCACCAATCTTCTCAAATAACCAAAACTTCAGACGAAAATAAAGTTCAAAATACAGTTCAACCTAACCAAACAGATTGCTAGAATCAATGCAATGCTGAATATACTTGTATTTACCTAGTATTGACCAAATTGCAGCCTAATTTAGCAACATTTACTAAATGTGTACAGCTGCCATTTGTACATTTTCTGAAAATCTGACCCACATGTGGCTGCCTTTATCTAATTAAGACTTGAAGGCCAGATGATGAATTGAAGAACAAGGCTTTGTGCTATGGCTTCAACAGGAGGATGTAATCATGGAAACGATAATACATGACTTTATAAGGTTTCATCCAGGGCTTTTGCTACTCGATTATTTCCGCTTCATTTTCCTCCATGTCTTCCTCCTCCGTCTCTTCCTCCCCCACCTCCTCCACCACCTCCACCTCCACCTCCTCCACCTCCTCCACCACATCCTCCTCCTCCACCTCCACCTTCTCCACCTCCTCCACCACCTCCACCACCTCAACCTCCTCCTCCTCCACCTCCACCTCCTCCCCCTCCTCCACCTCCTCCACCTCCGTCTCTTCCTCCCCCACCTCCTCCTCCACCTCCTCCTCCATCTCTTCCTCCCCCACCTCCTCCTCCACCTCCTCCTCCTCCTCCACCTCCACCTCCTCCCCCTCCTCCACCTCCTCCACCTCTGTCTCTTCCTCCCCCACCTCTTCCTCCACCACCTCCTCCGTCTCTTCCTCCCCCACCTCCTCCTCCACCTCCTCCTCCACCACCTACTCCTCCTACTCCACCTTCTCCTCCACCTCCTCCTCCACCACCTCCACCTCCACCTCCTCCACCTCCTCCTCCACCTCCTCCTCCACCACCTACTCCTCCTCCTCAACCTTCTCCTCCACCTCCTCCACCTCCTCCACCACCACCCCCTCCACCTCCACCTCCTCCACCACCCACTCCTCCCACTCCTCCTCCACCTCCACTGCCACCTCCTCCTCCTCCTCCACCTCCACCTCCTCCCCCTCCTCCACCTCCTCCACCTCTGTCTCTTCCTCCCCCACCTCCTCCTCCACCTCCTCCTCCGTCTTTTCCTCCCCCACCTCCTCCTCCACCTCCTCCTCCACCACCTACTCCTCCTACTCCACCTTCTCCTCCACCTCCTCCTCCACCACCTCCACCTCCAACTCCTCCACCTCCTCCTCCACCTCCTCCTCCACCACCTACTCCTCCTCCTCCACCTTCTCCTCCACCTCCTCCACCACCACCCCCTCCACCTCCACCTCCTCCACCACCCACTCCTCCCACTCCTCCTCCACCTCCACTGCCACCTCCTCCTCCACCTCCACTGCCACCTCCTTCTCCTCCTCCACCTACTCCTCCTCCTCCGTCTCTTCCTCCCCCACCTCCTCCACCACCACCTCCTCCACCTCCTCCACCTCCTCCTCCTCCACCTCCTCCTCCACCCACTCCTCCTACTCCTCCTCCTCCACTTCCACTGCCACCTCCTCCTCCACCACCTCCTCCTCCTCCTCCACCTCCTCCACAACCTCCTCCTCCTCCACCTCCTCCACAACCTCCTCCACCTCCTCCACCTCCTCCTCCTCCACCACCTCCTCCTCCTCCACCTCCACTGCCACCTCCTCCTCATCCCCCTCCCCCACCTCCACCTCCTCCTCTTCCTCCCCCACCTCCACCTCCCCCTCCTCCCCCTCCACCTCCCATTCCTCCCCCTTCACCTCCTCCTCCTCCTCCACCTCCTCCTCCCCCTCCACCACCTCCTCCTCTTTCTCCCCCTCCTCCCCCTCCTCCCCCTCATCCCCCTCATCCCCCCGCCCCGTCCTCCCCCTCCCCCCTTCCCCCTCCTCCCCCTCCTCCCCCTCCTCCCCCTCCCCTCCTCCTCTTCTTCCTTTAGCACCTTCTCCTTTTCCTCTCCTCTTCTACTTCCTCTTCCTGCTCCTCCACCTCTTCCTCCTCCTCTACCTCCTCCTCCTCCTCCACCTTCCCCCCTCCTCCTTTTCCTCCTCCTCCTCTTCCCATTCCTTCTCCCCTTCCTCCTCCTCCTGTTCCTCCTGTTCCTCCTGTTCCTCCTCCTCCTCTTCCTCCTCCTCCTCTTCCTACTCCTCATCTTCTTCCTCCTCGTCCTTTTCCTCCTCCTCCTCCTCCTCTTCCTCCTCCTCCTCCTCTTCCTCCTCCTCCTTTTCCTCCTCCTCATCTTCCCATTCCTCCTCCTCTTCTCGACTCCTCCTTACCTTACCCCCCCGCCACTCACCCGCCCAACCCTACAGTACCTATCATGTCTGCATGTCTGAATGATGAGATAGCACTAAGTTATATCTCTTCACTGCATGAAGTGTGTCTCTAAGCTTGGGTGTATTGTGACTAAGCCGTGTAAATATCTTGCAAGTTTGTCGTTTGACTAGGTCTCTGACAACATGAAGGAGTCAGCGAGAAGATGTTGGTTCAACTGCTTGAGCAAAAAAACATGCATTCAGGTTCATATATGACTGTGAGGTCTACAGCTTTAGCTCTGACATCTATTAGGTTTACATACAATTAGTGAATCATTTAATCCTAGGTCGTCATAATGTAGTGAATTTTTTAGTGTCATTAGTGTATACATTCAAATTCAAATATCATCTTTATGCTGGATCTATTGCTGCATATATTATATGTGATGTGTTTCAGGAAAATGAGTCATAAGTCGCAAAATTGATATTTTTTTTAAAGTGTTTTTGTCACAAGATCACATTATTGGAATGATCTAATTTTGTTAGGGTTGATAACTCATGGTTACATAAATCGATTTATTATACGCGCATTCTATATGAGATGTGCTATAAGTGGGGTGCTATACAAATATTCATATAGGAGGCGTCCTATATGAAATGTAGTTGTCTAAAAATAGCTCTGTTTTTATGCTTCACGGAGCTTTGGCTCTCCCCGGAGAATGTAAACAAATCCCCGCGATCGGTAATCCACCCGTGATTCTGGTACTATAATTATAGGAATGGCCATGATATGAACGTTTTAATTCAACAATGTCAGTAAGTAAATGTACTGCATGAGACACACAGACAGACTGACAGCTAGGGCACCTACTAATGGGACTCTCAGCGGGACAGTGGGGTTCTCTGTGACTTTTTTTAGATATTTTTCCGCAATATCTGATGATATATCATCAAATTTGTATGCACATATAATAAATATAGAATGGAACTCGCCGGCAATAATCGAAAAATTTATGG
The DNA here is from genome assembly GCA_942159475.1 of Sthenelais limicola. Lineage (NCBI taxonomy): Eukaryota > Metazoa > Annelida > Polychaeta > Phyllodocida > Sigalionidae > Sthenelais > Sthenelais limicola. The sequence continues at coordinate 65,631,210 of OW804102.1, read as the reverse complement.
GACTTGATTCGTCCACATAAGCACTCTGCCTACGGCATCGTACTTATGTGGACGAATCTCGTCCTATAAATTTTCGATTATTGCCGGTGGTGCTACCTGAGTTCTTACATGCTACCGTATATATTGCAATAAATTCCTGGGTACTGGTGCTTTATGGAAATTAGTCATAGTTCTAGTTTACCATCGTAATTCTAATAAGTAATAATTAATGATAATTATGATCATAAAGTGGTTACCCATTGTTACGTCATCATTACGTAACATGATGTAACACCGGCTCGTCCCATTCTCTCTATTTATTACACCCCTGTGCTGTTGCTTCCTATACCTTCAGCATTGTATGTCACACTTGGTCAAAGTGGTGCATAGCATGTGAGTTATGTCACCCTGGGGACATACAACAAGTAGGTCCGCCCAAAACGTAAATTACTTCTTTTATTTTTAATTATTTATATTTTTTATTTATTAATGGGGTGTAATAAATATGGAACAAAGCTCGGGTGAAGTCTGTACACTTGTTAGTGACCTCGGGAGCACAGAAGATCTCGGGCTAACGCCCTCTAACTTCCCGCGCTCCGTTGGTCAATAACAAGTGTACAGACTTCCCCCTTGCTAGGTTCCATCTACGTATCAAATTTCTGGACAATCTATGTAATATGTCTATTCATTTTAAAGGTCCTCATATGGATTACATTTAGTTACTTTACTGTTTATTGACCCCCAAAAATATTGTAAACTTTTTTTTTCAAAAATGAAAATATCAAACGTAAAATCTAGAAATACTTATTAAATTATTAGACTGTTTACTATCATTGGAATCAGCTTGATCTCATCTTTTCAAATATAATGGTATCTCAAAATCTTTTTTTTGCGACTTATGACTCATTTTCCTGAAACACATCACATATATATATAAGACTTTCGATCTCATGAAACGTATGACTTGTGTGAAATTGTTTTTCGAAATGAAATATGTTTTTAAAATAACTTACCTCAGTCCTGCCAGGTTAGTTTTAGTCACAGGAATACACTCCAATTATCCCATCAAGGTGGGATATTTGTGCTGTGTTTCAGGAAAATGAGTCATAAGTCGAAAAAATGGATTTTGAGATATAATCATATTTGAACAGATGAGCTCAAGCCGATTCTAATGGTTATAGACATTAAGGATATCTAAGTACTGTTTCTGTAGTATAAGTGTGATATCTTTATTTTTGAAAAACAAAGTTATTGATATTATTGGGTAGTTAATTACTTATAAAGTGCCTAAATATACTCCATGAGATGACCTTAGAAATGGATAGATAATTATATGTAATACATTGCCTTGAAATTTCGTACATGTATTAATGTTATTACCTCGCACCACAATGTTATTACCTCGCACCACAATGTTATTACCTCGCACCACAATGTTATTACCTCGCACCACAATGTTATTACCTCGCACAAATTTCGTACATGTATTAATGTTATTACCTCGCACAAAATCCTGACAATTTAGACAACAAAAAACTAGCCACCAGGAGCCATGCCCCTGGTAGGAAAAACCTTTTAGTCCTAATGTCAAAATTATCCAAAATTAATAATTGATCTACAAATGCCAAAAACAATGGAATGAACTCCACACTGAGGCGCACAAAATTGAGGACAAGCATGCTTTCAAAAAATACACAGAAAAAAACCCTATCGCCCTTTAGACCTGCATAAACCAAACCACAAACACACCCTCTGAATCACATCCCTAGTGACTGTACCCCCCACCCACCCCCCTTGGGGGTGTCGGGTGCATGGAAAGGCAACTTGTTCTAGTAGGCCTACCTTGTCCATGCCCCAACTATCTCCCTCTCTTTACTTTACCCTGGGCCGAGTGAGGTAACTTGTTCTAGTGCCACACCCTGTCCCAGACACCATACCACCTGAGCTGCACAATACTTAAAAAAAATACTCCACCTGAATTAATCGATTATCAGAAACTCTGCCAATGAGGCAATACTTATTGGAACCATCCACAGGGATGACATCACATGTATAATACTCATCAACCCATACCCCATTACATCCATACTGTCATTTCATTGTGTAACCTTGTAGTAACCATAGAACACCGTAGTAGAAATAGAGTAACAAAAGAAAACTCAAAACAAAATTCAGGCATCCAATGGAAGAACTAACTAAACACATGTTTACTTAGATTGTTGGTCCACCTTATTGTAAAAACATCAGCAATAAAGAATTATTGAATTAAATTGAATTATTAGCAGCAAGAAGTACCACAAAAATTAAAATATTTCAACAAAGATATTGTATGAATAAACCACTTTGAAAAAAAGCAATGTTGGGACTTATGACTCATTTTCCTGAAACACATCACATTTAGTCGCTTCTTAGTTCACAGATTTATTATACATGCTTTCATTCATAGAAATAGAAACAAATCGAGTCATGAATTTGAATGTCACCGGTAATCTTATTAAAAAAGAGAGATCGGCTGCCATGGTAACCGCATGTAAATCACTATTGAAATATGCACTATGCGTAAATCATTCTAGATACTCTCTCCTCTCTCTCCATCCTCTCTCACTCTCTCTCTCTCCTACCCCCTCCCTCTCCCTCTCCCTCTCCCACTCTCTCGACCTCTCTTACTCTTCATTTCAGTAAGCTAATATATAAGTGTACTGTACTCAGTCAAGCAACCAGACTTATATGAAATGCCATAGTAAACTGAGTGATGAGACGAAACTAACCATTCCTTTGAAAACCAAAACCCTAGTTACTGCACTCACAGGCCTTAGAGCTATCAGCCTGATGTGTCCTGACTTTGTACCATTGCATGTGTAAACCCCTGCCCGGCGCAGCCTGTCTATCCATAGGGACCTAACTAAGGAACAAACGGTTTGGGTTAAAAATACATCATCTGGCTGTTACGTGTTCCTTAGATGAAGGCAGTCATATATGACAAGTTGCTGTGAGAAAGTGACTGTCCTTAGCTCATACATCAAGGGCCTGGTTGTCTCCCTGTACCAGTGCATGCCCTGTAGCGTGCTCAAATGGATGTGTCCTTTCTTGTTGTCCTGCCTGGTGATTAATGAGTCCTCTATGGCAAGCCATGTGGGTAATAATGCGATAAACACTGTTTCTCCGTAGATAAACCACAGAGTTTATTTCACCCTTGATATGCTCAGTCCATAGAGATATCATAGGCTGTGTATATTGTTTAGCTGGTCAGTAACTGAAGCAACATTGCACGCGGGCAATACACAGCTGACCTAGTTTTTTGTACACTGTGCATGCGTGCTTTCTGATCTTCGCCAGTTCCGGTCCTTTTTCGGAGCCATGTTTTCGAAGCGAATCAAGCTAAAGAACTAATTATTTAACAATTTATTTCTCAAAATCGCTGTAGATCATGTTAATTTAACATTAGATTAATGTGCGGGGTGAAATAAACACAGAACAACCCTTGGATTCTCGGCGTCGTGTATATTCACCCATGACGGTCGCGGGGCGGTATTGACTGTCATCGGTGAATATTCACTCTCGCCTCGAATCCCGGGTAGTTCTGTATATTTATCCAATTCTTACGCAAAGTGCTCAATCTTTCAGATATATCAAGGAAAAAATATCAAGGGTTTTTCAATCGTCAAAGGTCAATGAGAAACACTGTTTATCGGTTAATATCCGTCTCTTTCTCTGTCTCTCTATCATATGTTTCCCTCTCTCTCCTCTCTCTCCCTCTGTGCCCCCTCTATCTCCTTTCTATATCTCCCCGTCTCTTTCTCTCTCTCTACTCTCTCTCTCTCTCCTCTCTCCCTCTCACTCCTGCTTCTCTCCTTCTGTCTCCTTCTCTATCCCATCTCTCTCAATACTCCCTTTCTACTCTCTCTGCCCATTCTCATCTTATGCCATTTTCTTTATTATCTATCTGACATTTCCCTCTCTCTCATTTTCATACTCACTCTCCTACTCACATTAACTCTCTGTTTACTCGTTGACGTCTCTCTCTCCCTCTCCTTGTTGTCACTTGTTTAGCCGCCTATCTGCACCCATTCTACTGTCATCCACACAATAAAACCTTATAACTGTACTCACCCCACCCTGGCCTCCATTGAGATACCATCACTACCAGTCCATACGTTGATGTTATCTTGTTCCCAATCCCGTGCAGCAGCACCATCTGCCTTATCTCGCCCCGTCCTCAGCTATATGTGATGTGTCACAGGAAAATGAGTCACAAGTCACAGAGTGGTACGTTCACAAGATCGCTTTGTTGGAATGTTTTCACTTTTGAGCCGTTAAGTACTCTATATGTGGTAAGTTTCAGGAAAATGAGTCATAATTTACAAAATTGATATTTTTCAAAGTGTTTTTTTTACAAGATCACATTATTGGAATGTTCTGATTTTTGAAGAGTCTGTCACTTAGAGCTATGTCAATCGATGTATCAAATTTCAGGACAATCTATGTAAAATATCCTTTCGTTTTAAAGGTCCTTATATGGACTACATTTAGTTTTTTACTGTTTATTGACCCCCAGAAATATTGGAAACTTTTTATTCAAAGACGAAAATATCAAACTTAAAATCTAGAAATACTTATTAGATTATTAGACTGTTTACTATCATTGGAATCGGTTTGATTTCATCTTTTCAAATATAATGGTATCTCAAAATCAATTTTTTGTGACTTATGACTCATTTCCCTAAAACAAATCACAAATGGTATGAATTAATGTACCAAATGTCAAGACATTGCATTAAAGTATATTCCTATGTTCATAAGGTCGTCCTATGGTGTACATTATAGTTAACTTACTGGTAATTCCCCACACAGAAATAGTGCAAACTATTTTTCAAAAATAAAAATATCAACCCTAATGTTTCGAAATATTTAGTAGCAGTCCTGATGTCTAACATCATTCGACTCCTCTTGATCTCATCTTTTTAGATATTTTTTTTGTGCGATTTGTGATTCAATTTCCTGTAACACATCACATATTTGTGTATGGAATATACGACATGCATTGAGCACTTAGTGGATATCTATATTCAGTATATATATATATATATATATATATATATATATATATATATACAGATTTGATTTGATTTTTAATTATGTTGATTTAGAACGACAGAAATACATTTCAGCGACAAGCGTTGATATTCCAAGAAGTTGCCTGATTGCATAAGGCAAAGGCGCTAAGTTATTCAGTTGATAAGGCATAGGCCATCGTAAGAAGAATTGTATATAAAAGATAAACATTTTTAGACACTTCATTTGCAATCACTCAACAAGAGTGTATTTCATCCTGCCATATGTGTATTATTATTAGAGATACATATTGTATGGTTAATGTGGAGAGGACAACTCTTTGCTCGACCCATTATTGGGTGTAAGAAATTGATGTGTTACAGGAAAATACATTTTGTATTGTAAATGTGATGGTTCATATTGCCAGCTGAGGCATCAGGTAACCATTTTAAGGTCGACTGGTCACTGATTAGCCTTCACCAAGCTGGGAGAAAAGAGATATCTCTGCCTCAGCAAATTTGTGATCGTTTTTAGGAAAATGAGTCATAAGTCGCAAAATATGGATTTTTAGATATCATCATATTTGAAAAGAGAAAATCAAGCCAATTCTAATGATAGTTAAACACTAGGACACCTGATAAGTATTTCTATATTTTAAGAAATTTTAAGATTTATTGAAATTTTTACTTTTGAAAAAAAAAAGTTTGCAATGTTTCTGGATGGGTAATTACCAGTAAATTAACTCCATTAAATATACTCCATACAATTTTCTGAAATTTGTCACATGGATTGACATGACTATGAGTGCTAAACCCTCTAAACATCGGATCATTAGGCTGCCAAATGATGAATACCGGGTCTATGTGAGTGTAGTGGATGGGAGGTTATAAATAGCCCTCCGCGTCAAGAGTGTATTGATCTAATGTCCTTGACATTCCCCGTGTCTCTGTAACGCTTCACTGAGCACGGAATGGGCTTTTGGATTTGTACTAACTACAAGACAGATATGTTTTACTATTATCACCCATTAACAGGAATATTACATTGTATTCAACTACAGCAGAATGTGTATTGTGTGTAACCATTTACTGTATTCCTGTACAACCTGTTCTTATGTATTGTATTCACTAATAATGTTTGCCTGGTGCAACACCTCTTTTACTATGTGAGCACAAGTATGACCTTGTTCCTGCCTGTAAGGTGTAAGTATTCACTCTGAGGCTTAGAGTGGATCAGTTCAGTCCTATGCTGGGATTGAACCGGGTCTGGTTAGACTTGCAGTCTGGTCATGGGTGGCAATAAACCTAACAAAAGAGACATTCCGTGTTGGTGTTCTTCTTTGCCTTTGTCGAGATCCGGATCCGTCGGAGTAAGAACCTGGGTTGGGTGAACTTCTAGTAATAAAGCCATTTACTATAGAGACGATTCACTACATGAGTATATTTTGGCATCGCATTGATTTAAAGTATCAGTTCTGTTATGTTAAACTGCATTTTGAAGCTCATATTTTTCTGAAATGTGAGTTATTTGAGAGGTTGGTGAAGGCGAATTGTACATTTTCTGAAAATCTGACACACATATTGCCGTTGGGCTACGTGATTTCAGCTTGTACGCACACTCACTGTAATCACTCATGAGCAACTATTAATAATTAGCTCTAACTTTTATTTGATCTAAAAAACATATAACAAGTTGCTGGATATTCTTATGCTAAACCTCATTGATTCAACATAATCTTTTTAAACATGACCTCAAAATCCATGAGTCCATGTTTGGTAGATTAAGATAAGATAAGATAAGAAAATATTTTATTTGTCAAATAGTCTGATATTACAATACGAAAAAAGGACAAAAAGGTCTACATGTCTATATCAAAAGTTAATTCTATTTCTGCCGACAGTTTCCAATAATTTAGAAGGCCTTTTTTTATACTAGACTTATGCTTGGATTACAGTTTGGCCAAAGACGCAATTTCATTGGTGCAGCGTAGGCCAGATGACATCGTCCCACCGTGTAACTTAGGCCTACATATTGCGGTGAATCAAGCCTCCTTGAGCTAAACTATAGGCTAAACAAGTTAAATTTACTTTTGAGAGTGTGTAATAAATAGCAAATGGCACTCTGTTCAGGTTCAAACTGATCGAGGCCCCTCAGAAAACGGGAACTCACCCCTTCGGGGTTCGTCCCGTGCTCTGAGGGGTCTCGATCAGTTTGAACCCTCCATCAGGCCATTTGCTATAATTAATGCACTACAGGCTTTGATAAAAATAAGAAGACAATACAAATACAAGGTTTAGTATGAAAGTCTACCAATATTGTACTTTATTATACGCGCATGCTATATGAGAAGTGCTATAAGTGGGGTGCTATAAAAATAGTCATGTAGGACGCGTCCTATATGAATGTAGTTGTCTAAAAATAGCTCTGTTTATATGCTTTGCGGAGCAATGGATGTAAACAAATCCCCGCGAAGGATGTAAACAAATCCCCGCGACCGTTAATCCACCCGTGATTCTGGTACTATGATTAGAGAAATACATAATAAAAATCCCATCATTAAATAGAGCCTTAAATTCTCTATTGAATAATGTAAGTTTTATTAATGTAACTCAAGAAATGGCTGCGATATGAACGTTTTAAGTCAACAATATAACTTGGCTAATAACAGGGCTTTCAGCAGGGCTGTCAGTGGGGCTGTCAGCGGGGCAGCAGGGCTCTCTGGAACTTTAATATTTTTTCAGTGATATCTGATAACATATGATCAAATTTTATGCACATTAATATAGAATGGAACTCGCTGGCAATAATCGAAAATTTATAGGACTTGATTCGTCCACATAAGCACTCTGACTACGGCATCGTGCTTATGTGGACTAATCTCGTCCTTTAAATTTGTTATTATTGCCGGCTCGTCCCATTCTCTCTATTTATTGGTCAGCTAGTAATATAATATGTGATGTGTTTCAGGAAAATGAGTCATACGTCGCAAACATGGATATTTTTCAAAGTGTTTCCATCACAAGATCACATTATTGGAATGTTCTAATTTTTAGGGAGTTTATCACGTAGACTTATATCAATCGGGGTATTAAATTTGAGGACAATCTATATAATATATATATTAGTTTTAAAGGCTCTAATATGGACTATATTTAGTTACTTCACTGTTTATTGACCCCCAGTAATATTTGAAATTTTTTTTTCAAAAACGAAAATATCAAACTTAAAATCTATAAATACTTATTAGATGATTAGACTGTTTACCACCATTGGAATTGTCTTGATCTCATCTTTTTAAAAAAAATGGTATCTCAAAATATATTTTTTGCGACTTATGACTCATTTTCCTATAACGGATGACATATTACATAGAAATGATACATTATTTGTACACATGTATAGGTTAAGGTAGCCCACCAATATTGTAATATTCTAATTTTATTTTAATTATTGGTCTGTTGGAGATAAAATAACTACAAAATGGTAATGGTAATATAATATAATATGATTCTGCACAGATATGTCCTGGTTAATATTCTGAGTCAACTGCAGCCCTTTCATGTTTGTACAAGTCTTGTCTGGATGGAGACAATGTATTGGACAGGAAAATAGGTTTTGAGTTTATTTATCTCACTCGTGATTAGGTGCGGAAAGGAGGAAATTGAATCGTCAAGAACAGCAAAAGAGGGTTTATATGTGCCAATTGACATGTTGGTTATAGTGCATGCTGGGATATACAATAGAGGGTTTGTATGTGCCCCTGGACATATTGGTTATAGTGCATGCTGGGATATACAATAGAGGGTTTGTATGTGCCACTGGATATGTTGGTTATAGTGCATGCTGGGATATACAATAGAGGGTTTGTATGTGCCACTGTACATGTTGGTTACAGTGCATGCTGGGATATACAATAGAGGGTTTGTATGTGCCACTGTACATGTTGGTTACAGTGCATGCTGGGTTATACAATAGAGGGTTTATATGTACCACTGGACATGTTGGTTATAGTGCATGCTGGGATATACAATAGAGGGTTTGTATGTGTCACTGGACATGTTGGTTACAGTGCATGCTGGGATATACAATAGAGGGTTTGTATGTACCACTGGACATGTTGGTTACAGTGCATGCTGGGATATACAATAGAGGGTTTGTATATGCCACTGCACATGTTGGTTACAGTGCATGCTGGGATATACAATAGAGGGTTTGTATGTGCCACTGTACATGTTGGTTATAGTGCATGCTGGGATATACAATAGAGGGTTTGTATGTACCACTGGACATGTTGGTTACAGTGCATGCTGGGATACACAATAGAGGGTTTATATGTACCACTGGACATGTTGGTTATAGTGCATGCTGGGATGTACAATAGAGGGTTTATATGTGTCACTGGACATGTTGGTTATAGTGCATGCTGGGATATACAATAGAGGGTTTATATGTACCACTGTACATGTTGGTTACAGTGCATGCTGGGATATACAATAGAGGGTTTGTATGTACCACTGGACCTGTTGGTTACAGTGCATGCTAGGTAGGGGGTGGTAACTTTTTTTTTTTATTTTTTATTTTGGAAACCGCCTCCCAGGAACTGAAAAAAATGTCTTTTTTATAACAATAGTTGGTTTAAACAAGGGAAATGTGCTTTTTGACAGTTCTGGGTTAGGAAAACCCGTTTTCCTGCTTTCCTAAGCTTTCTTTGTCAAAAAATCTCAAAAAAGTAAGATATGATTCTTAAAAAGTCAGGTATGGTAAAAAAAAAGTTAGGTAGGGTAAGGTTTTTCTAGGTTGGGGGGTTAAATCGGAAACACACCTATTTTTTTTTGCCTAGTATCGGCCAAATTGGAGCTGGTAATTGTACATCTGACATGAGCAGTGGCACATACAATTCCCCTATTGGTGTTCTTGACAATTCAATTTCCTCCTTTTCTGCTCCTAATCGATAGTAACACAAACTGGGATATTTCCTCCAGCTAAATATGTCTCCAGTCGCGGAGAGGGATATTATTAAGAATGATTTATTCTCACGTTCTCTTTATAGGAAAGTATACTGTTTCAGGATATCATATGTATGTATGTATGTATCTATGTATGTATGTATGTATATATGTATGTATGTATACATGTATGTATGCATGTATGTATGTATGTATGTATGTATGTATGTATCTATGTATGTATGTATGTATGTATATATGTATCTATGTATGTATGTATGTATGTATGTATGTATGTATATATGTATCTATGTATGTATGTATGTATGTATACATATATGTATCTATGTATACATGTATGTATGCATGTATGTATCTATGTATGTATGTATGTATACATGTATGTATGTATGTATACATGTATGTATGCATGTATGTATCTATGTATGTATGTATACATGTATGTATGTATACATGTATGTATGCATGTATGTATCTATGTATGTATGTATACATGTATGTATGTATACATGTATGTATGTATTCATGTATGTATGTATGTATACATGTATACATGTATACATGTATGTATGTATGTATGCATGTATACATGTATGTATGTATGTATGTATGTATGTATGTATGTATGCATGTATGTATGTATGTATGTATGTATGTATGTATGTATGTATGTATGTATGTATGTATGTATGTATGTATGTATCAATTTTATTTCCAATTTACAGTACATCATCATTCCGAAAAAGGGAAGAAGCATTGACAAAACTCCTATAAACATCCTTCAGGGAAAGCTACGTTTCACAGGTCTTCCAGGCATCCCTGGTATAGCGTTGACCATGAGCTGTGTATGATAAGTGTGCTAGTATACTTATTAGAACTACCGTTAAAGTGTTCATTATTGACTTGTACATACAATATTCATAATTGTAATTATAAAATTCTAGGAAGTTTGGTGAAACATTACAAGCACCAATTGCTAGTAATGTCGCTAGTGCTACGAATGTTTGTTTGTTTTAGATATGTGTATTCAGCACAGGACATTATGTACACATACAATATCTTCAGTTCAAGCCGATTTACGTTTAAACGTTACCATTTGTGATCCGTTTTAAGAAAATGAGTCATAAGTCGGAAAAAAAAGATTTTGAAATGTCATTATATTTGAACAGATGAGATCAAACCGATTCCAATGATAGTAAACAGTCTAAAAAAATAATAGGTATTTCTAGATTTTAAGTTTGATATTTTCGTTTTTGAAAAAAATGTTTTCAATATTTATAGGGGTCAATAAACAGTAAATTAACTAAATGTAGTCCATATGAGGACCTTTAAAACGAGAGGTTATATTACATAGATTGACCTGAAATTTGATACATCGATTGACAGAACTATAATATCCAAATATCAGAACATTCCAATAATTTGATCATGTGAAAAAAACACTTTGAAAAATATCAATTGTGCGACTTATGACTCATTTTCCTGGAACATATCACATTTGTGATCCGATTTAGGAAAATGAGTCATAAGTCACAAAATTTATATTTTTCAAAGTGTTTTATTCACAAGATCTTTTTTCCCGAATGTTCTCATGTTTTAGGTGTCTAGAGCTTTAGGTCATGTGAATACAAATATTAAATTTCATGACTGTGTATTTCATCAATTCATGCATTTCTAAGATCGCCATATGGAGTACATTTACCTACTTTACTAGTAATTTTCCATCTTAAAATATTGAAAACTTTTTTTTCAGAAATAGAAATATCAAACTTAAAATATGGAAATATGTTTTAGATGCCGTTTAATGTTTCCATTAATTGGAATCCACTTGGTCTCATCTTTTCAAATAAAATAGTATCTCAAAATCTATTTTTTGCGACTCATGACTCATTTTCCTGAAATACATCACAAATGTTGTGATCCGATTTAGGAAAATGAGTCATAAGTTACAAAATATGGATTTTGAGATATCACCATATTTGAAAAGATGAGACCAACCCGATTCCAATGAATGTAAACTTCATGAACATCTAATAAGTACTTTTATCTTTTTATTAAATATTTTTAATTTTGAAAAAAGCCATTTGCAATATTTCTGGGTGGATAAATACCAGTAAATTAGCTAAATATACTCAATGGGATGATCTATGAAACGCACTAATATAATTATTAAACAGTCTAGGATTTTGGCACATTATTTACAACACCATTTTTGCGACTTGTGACTCATTTTCCTGAAACACATCACATATAACAGAAAATCAATAACCTCATAATAACAAGCACAAGATTACACGCAGACAACTAAGAACCAACACCAGGGACAGTGTCTATAATTGCGATATACAAATAACTCTGTCCGATTCAAAAAGCAAATACTATATATACTATATATCATAATTTATTACACACGCTTTGCTCTGAAAACAACGTATCTAGAGTGATTTACGTAGCCTATAGTGCATATTTCACTAGTGATTTACGTGGGGTTGTCATGGCAATCAATATGTTTTTTTATTAGGATAACCAGTAAAATTCAAATGTATGACTCAATTTTTTTTCTATTTTCATAATTGCAAGCAAGCATTTTTATAACTAACTCTAACTAACTAACAATATTCAAGCTCCTTCAACGAACACGTTAGTTAACCTGTATATATTTACCAACCTTCAAGACTGTGTATTTTTTTTTAAACAATTTTATTAGGAAGATTTCCACAATGTGGTAGGTCTCATCTCCTACAAAGGTATTTACAATATTTAAGTTTAACGCGATATTTGACAATTCAGTACTTTTAACATCATTACACAGCTCTAGAATATTTAGTTAACATACAGTGGCGCGTTGTTAATTCTACCCACATCTTGTCCGATACAGAGACAATTATACTATTCTATATGTGCGGTATTGACATCAGCATCTATCCACTCAATATACTATTACCTCTTCTATATTTAACACAACTTACTTTTTTTTATTTTTTGGCCCATAATTATTAAAAACAATACATAGATTCTCGCAGGGTAAAAAAGATTGGTTACATATTACTACCGATTTTTCATACACATAGTAAGTCACATCTGGCATTCTTGCAAAAAGCCTGCAGTATTACATATATGTATGCATTTCTAAGCCCATACTATAGAGTATATTTAGCTACTTTACAAGTAAATACCCCCCTATATTGCAAACTCTATTCTCACTTGATCCCGTCTGTCCATATTAGATGGAATCTCAATCTATTTTTTCCGACTTCTGACACGTTTTCCTGTACCACATCTCACTCATAACCCTGTGGGGTCAGACCTTCAGAAAATGTACAATTGGCAGCTCTACACATTTTAATGAATTCTGTTAAATTAGGCTGAAATTTGGTCGATACTAGGTAAATTCGACAATATTCGGCATTGCATTGATTCTAGCAATCTGTTTGGTTAGGTTGAACTCAATTTTGAACTTTATTTTCGTCTGAAATTTGGGTTATTTGAGAAGATTGGTGAAGATGAATTGTACATTTTCTGAAAGCCTGACCCACATAGCTGTGTTATCTCACTTCTAAGAAGGCTGAAGGCGTCTCTGTGTGTTGCATGTAGGGCGGTGGGCTGTGATATTGGAGCTTACCTCCACCTGTGTCCATCCACTGCAGGCTTACATACCCCAACACCTGATACTCACGGAGACACATGCCATCTGTCTTAGAAGTGGTATGTGTGAGAGCACAGCGCTGGTGGAGTTTTTTTTTTTAATATGTGATGTGTTTCAGGAAAATGAGTCATAAGTCGCAAAAAATAGATTTTGAGATACCATTATATTTGAAAAGATGAGATCAAGCCGATTCCAATGATAGTAAACAGTCTAATAATCTAATAAGTATTTCTAGATTTTAAGTTTGATATTTTCGTTTTTTGAAAAAAAAGTTTCCAATAATCCTTGGGGTCAATAAACAGTTAAGTAACTAAATGTAATTCATATGAGGACCTTTAAAACGAAAGGATATATTACATAGATTATCCTGAAATTGAAGACATAGATTGATGTAAACATGAGTCATCAACCCTTAAAAAAATAGAACATTCCAATATTGTGATCTTGTGAAAAAAACACTTTAAAAAATATCAATTTTGCGACTTATGACTCATTTTCCTGAATCACACCACATATATCTGCAATGTTTGTATATTAACAACAAATGTTAATGTAATACGATTTCCCAATATATGATAACATAGGTAATATAACTTCTGTAGATATATATCATCTTGAATCGATTAACTTTCATACATTTATATTGATCCTTAACAATTTAAATCATTATTAATAATCTTGATGTGTAATTATACCTTTTTTCACTTGAGCAGCATGAGATTACTATGTTTGCATGGAAATGTTCTCAATAACATTTCTTTAAAAACAAAAAATATTATTTATAGTTCTTTATCAATTTCATTCTTTCTTTCTCTGAAAATTGGAAGATTATTGTAAAATTCATGCGATAAAAACCAGGCTATGCTTATTCCTGAATGTTGTTTATCAACTACGCTGCCAACACTCCATGATGTGAATCGGAAGAGGAGAGGCACAGCAATGTATTGCATTTTCCCAACGTTCTATCCGTATAACAGCGGAAATTATACTATAACTCATATAATATATGTTTATAACCTCTGTTTATAACGGGCATGTGAAAAGCCCCATAGCTGGGACTTGATCTACCCAGTATAAATAAACGCTTTAAATAAGATGTTTGTGCAATATTGAGGCACAGCCACGTAACAACATCAATGTGTTTATCGGTGGAGTGAATATCACCCCCCTCCCCTCCCCTCCCCTCCCCTCTCCTTCCCTCCCCTCCCCTCTCCTTCCCTCCCCTCCCCTCTCCTTCCCTCCCCTCCCCTCCCCTCCCCTCCCCTCCAATCCCCTCCAATCCCCTCCAATCCCCTCCAATCCCCTCCAACCCCCTCCAATTCCCTCCAATTCCCTCCAATTCCCTCAAATCCCCTCCAACCCCCTCCAATTCCCTACAACCCCCTCCAATCCCCTCCAATCCCCTCCAATCCCCTCCAATCCCCTCCAATCCCCTCCAATCCCCTCCAATCCCCTCCAATCCCCTCCAATCCCCTCCAATCCCCTCCAATCCCCTCCAATCCCCTCCAATCCCCTCCAATCCCCTCCAATCCCCTCCAATCCCCTCCAATCCCCTCCAATCCCCTCCAATCCCCTCCAATCCCCTCCAATCCCCTCCAATCCCCTCCAATCCCCTCCAATCCCCTCCAATCCCCTCCAATCCCCTCCAATCCCCTCCAATCCCCCTCCAATCCCCCTCCAATCCCCCTCCAATTCCCTCCCCTCCCCTCCCCTCCCACCAGTGGGGGCAGGGGTCAGACAAGTTCAGGACCCACAGACCCTTATAGCACGCCCCCTGGGGAGAATCAATTAAACCCTCATTAATGACCTGTTTTGATATCATGTAGAGCATTCGGTTCTTCAAAGGGTTTTATAACCTGCACTGTGGAGATTCTGTGGAGCACGTTTGAGAACAAAATGGAGCATTTTGGTGGAAATCAATGAAAACGAGGGGAGGATGGAGACAGAGGAAGAGTAGGGGGAGCCTTTAGTTAGTAGAAAGCTTAAATTAGTTCCCAAGCTTATAATCACACAGGCATGAACAACCAAGAAACTTCAGAAGGGCTTATATCAAATATGTACACTTTATCAACTGTATTCCAATAATAGGGCTTGGAAAAGCCTAGAATTTAGGCAAATAAATTCAAGGGTTGAAACATTAACATATATAGGTCGAAGGGCCTGAAATACCATTATATGGCCTTGAATCCTGTTAGAATATGTTAAATGGCCTTGGAATGTTTGGAGATACACAGTTTCTTACAGAGGGGTGTGTGAGGAGGGGTGTGAATAAGTTATGAAATAGTTTGATTATAGTTTATGACATAATTGCACCTGCAAGTATCAAAATATATACCTAAAACACAAACTATTTCATGAAACCTTAATGTACAGATAGCACCGACTTTGATCTTCATTACCTTATACAACTTAACTAATTCTCAGAAGCAGGCCAATGTGAGTTCGGAGACTTCCCCAATGTTACTTTAATCTTTAGAAGTAAAAGCTAAAATTGAGAATAAAACATAGGCATTAAGGAAAATACTTGGATGCTCTTAAAATGAATCCTTGAATGGCGAGGAGGCATAACTAATGCTGTATTTAAAGTTCAAAACCAAAACCCTTAAATTTAACAAATAATTTCTAGTCACATATTCCACACAGAATTAAAATTCATTTAGGATGATTTTAAGATTATTTAGTACTTTCATGATGGTCGGTTTTAGGGTTGAAATAAGTGAGAGGCATCTCCGAATATTTAAAGCATTGCAGAACAAAAGCTGAGCAATTAATTAGAATATAACATATAAATATGTTCTTTGAAATAAAACTTGAAACCGCGCCCCCTCCTTTTGAAAATCCTGGATCCGCCCCTGTAAAGGGGGACAAGTGAAAAACCCTATTCCTATATCTATACTCTTCAGTAATAAACATTGATTTGCAAAAACAAAATGAAATAAATAAGAGAAAGGAAATAGGAGAGGAGAAAACCGAGGCAGAGGTTGGGTCTTGTGTCATATGTGGGGTGGAGGTTGGGGTAATTACAAGAGGACCCTTTGAATACCAGTAATGACCCTGGAAGAGAAAGGGCACGGTTGCTAGATGGGGGGAGGAGAAAGGGTATGAAGGTTGAAAGGGAGGGAGAGATTTGAGACAATGAACTGATTGTTGGTCATTTGATGATGGTCTAATTGATCCTCCCCAGGTGTTGTGCTATAAAGCACTTGGAAGACTTTAGTCTCTAATGACGGGTGCACCAGGGTTATAAATGGTGCAACTAGCTATTGCTTGTGCACCATTTACCCTGGTGCACCCGTCATTAGAGACTGCCGTCTTCCAAGTACTAAATGGCACATGGTGACCCCTAAATGTGATGTGTTTCAGGAAAATAAGTCACAAGTTGCAAAATTCATATTTTTCAAAGTGTTTTTTTCACAGGATCTCTTTATTCAAATGTTCTGATTTTTAGGGGGTTTAGCACTTATAGTTATATGAATCCATGTAACAAATTTGGGGACTGCGTATTAAATATATCCTTGTGGTTTGAATGCCTTCATATGGAGTATATTTAGTTACTTAACTGGTAAATATACCCATCCATAAACATTAAAAACTTTTTATTTTTCCAAAAAAAAAAATATTGAACTTTGAATATTATAGAATTGAATATGTATTTCAGATTTCACTAAATGGCTCATATTGAGCTCCACATTTGTTCCCATTTATTTTCATATTTAAATCCATTTAACATGAAAACTATTGCAGATTGGATGGAGAACTTTTTCCCTGTATTATATATGGCATTGTGTACTAGAATATATTTTTAAAAGACCGCTATATTGAGGTACAGATTTTTTTTTAATTTTTGATATTTAATTTTTTCAAATCCACTTTACTCAAAAACTGCAGGATATTGGATGGAGAACTTTTATAATTAAGGTTATTGTCTACCAAAATATGTAAATATTTGGTAACACCCCCGACATGGGAACGAAAACTCATTTCTAGCGTACTTTTATGGTTTTGGCTCACCGCCTGATACAGGAAAAGTCCAATGCTATACCTATAGAACATCGGAACTTTGGGTATATATGTAGTGGTCGTGTGTTTTATGGGTTCCGGGATAGTGCAGTCCGGGAGTCCGAGACTGTCCGCTGGTTGATTCCAGTCCTTTCGGACTGACGCCAGAGGGCAGTCAAGGGCTCTCGGATCTATCCGAAGCACAGACCCTGGAAGAGTGGTCTGTAGCTTATTTACTATTATTTGTATTCATCACTTATACTGTGTCTTTTCCTTATATATTGTCATTTTATGCTATGCAAATGTTCCTTTATGTGTTCGTACCCAATCTCTGGTTTTACTTATTCTTAACTTCGCTTTTATAAGAATATCTGTGATATCGATATTCTTCACACCTTGTTTATACTATTTCCTATTGTATATGTTCTCTTTCTGGCTGGTCCAGAAAAGGTTGGTCTAAGGTTGTGAGGTAATAAAACCAGAGTATGAGAGTAATTCTTGTTCCGTTTTATTCCTAAGCTAAGAGTCCCGAACCGAGTTCACTACAATTGGTGCCGTGACCAGTTCTTAGCCACAACCAGAAGTTAGCTTTTCAAAAAGCCTGAAAAGTGTTCGGATCCATCCAGGTAGAATTCTATGAAATAAAAAAAAAGAGAAAGAGGTCGGTAGAAATGTCAGACCTAAATAGAGCGAGTCAGACGGAACAGTCGGCCGGGGCGACTGGAGGTGCGGGCAGAGGCAGAGGTAGAGGTACAGGTGCTGTACCGAAGGTCCGAACCGCAGTGCCTAGGCCGAGTCCAAGCACAAAGAAAATTACACAAGATGTTTGGGCATTCCGCGATCCTCGCGAAAGATTTTTTTCGGACGATACGGATGAGGGCTCCCCACAGAGGAAAGAGTCTACTCCACCTCTGCAGTCTCAGGTAGAGGCTTGGCGCAAAGCCTATGAGCGGGCGCACAAGTTCAGCTTGGGCCAGAGAAACCAAGTGGTAATGTTGGAAGATCAGAATGCAGAGCTCCAGAGAACTCTACAAGATTATGCTGAGAGGAGTGATCGTTCAACAGCCAGGTTAATGGCTGAAAACGAAAAACTCCGGGCCGAAGCTTCTAGAGTCGATGATTTGTCCAGATTAATAAATCAGGCAGATCAGACAACAGAATCTCCGAAGGCACAGCCAACGTTAGAGCAGGTGGCTGCTATTTTCGGATTGGGGACGGGCACGGGACCCGAGTCCCCGATAGAGAATCCAGCATCCGAAGAAACTGGCAATGTGAGGAATGAAGGGCAGGGGGAGTCTTATGTACTTAGGACTCCTGCTTCCTTCGTTAGGGGAACCGAAAAGAAGGTCCAGATTATGACCCCGGAAATTCCCCAAACTTCCTCACCAAACCAGGGAGTAGTCACCCCACCCACTGGTACAGCGGGTAGACCGGGCATAGGAGCTGGCATCTCCACCATTAAGAAACTGGCGGATAACACTATTGGTTATCCGGGTGGACATGTCACGGATGGAACCTATGTCCGTCATAATGTTGTTGGTAGTGCAGGTGCTGATTCCTCGCGGAGTTATGTTCCTGTGGCTCATAGTACAACAATGAGGAGAGAAACATACTCATTCAAAGATAAATCCTTGACACAAGGATTAAGATATGACGGGCCCGAGCCAGCTGCAAGCTCATTTCATTATGAGTACATGCATGAAGCGGCAAGTCATGTCCCGAAGATGTCTTTCTTGAAGCAATGGGATTCTTCCAAAGACAGTTGGAGCATTCATCTGGGAGAGATGAGGGTGATGGCAGAAGCTCAGAATTGGTCAGACGATATTTTCTTGATGTTTCTGAAGTGTACCTGCCGCCGCCAGGTTCAGGAGCTGGGGGAGTTACCCCCTGGACTGAAACTCCCAGAGTTTGTCCAGCATATGGAGGCAAATTTCGGGGAACACAACTCCCGGAAGAAGGAGGCCATCTTCTATGCTGCGCGACAAACCATGAATCAGACTAGTCGCAACTTCGCAAATGAAGTTGTGAAGAAAGCCCGAATTGCCTTCGGCAATGTAATAGACTATACCGGACGCACATTGTGTTTGAAGGTATATCTAGATGGCCTATCCAACGCCAAGGAAGCTTGGTGGATACGACTCCAGGAACCTTATGACTTGGAACAGGCCGTCCATTGGTCCGAGGTGTTCGAGGGAGCTGATTTGGATGCTGTGAATACTGTATCCATACAGAACACTACCGCTAGTTCAGCGCCGGACTTTTTCGGACCGCCTGAAACTGGTGGAGGGCATAAGAGCAAGACCCCGAAGAAGTCTGTCATTGCCCAGATTACTGAGGCATTGCACGCCAGTGATAAAATGGAGTCAGAAGAAGAAGACTCTGGCATTGGCGCAATTGTACAGGCCATTCAGTCATGGCAGGCTCACAAGAAACCAACCCCGGATGCCCCGAAAACATCTTATTATGAGAGGTCTGGGTATAGGGGGAAGAAAGAGTTTCCGAAAACTAAACCCTGCTACTTCTGTGGTGATTTTGGACATAGAATCTCTGAATGTTCAAAGAAGAAGGGGCTGTTCAAACTCCTTGCAGAATCCGAAGCAAGGACAGCCAAAGCAGGAAATTCGGAAAACTAAAAGGGGCCCTCATGAGAAGCGTAGTGAGGGTCGACGGCAAGGCGCTTCATAATACCGCAATCCGAGAGGAGTATGAAAGTAGTGTAGAGATTGGGAGTAAAACCCAGGCACCGCTTAGTACGCTCGGAGGAATCCCAAGTGTGGACGAATCCGAGTCGAAAGGTGGAGAATCTAGATCGTTGCCGGACGGTAAAGCTCTTTCAAAGGTCTGTACTCCTTTGAGAAGTCCGGAGGATGACCCTGATATACGATGGGGGGAATCCGGATTCCAAGCTGAGGAAGGGCAGATTTTAATGGTCAAGAAGAACCGTAATAAACCTGCCAAGATTCAGAAAGTTTCTGTGCTACGGAAGGAAACTCTGGAGATCCCGTCTAAGTTATTAGTTCGGGAGAGATGGTATGCCCCAGTGATGGTAGGTGGGATGAGTGGATTCTTTTTGGTTGATCCTGGTGCTACTACCAGTTTGATCACTAAGAAGTTCTATGATTCCCTTCCACATCCACCGCCAATGATGCCGGTCCGAACGGTGTGTGCGATGGGAGATGGAACACCTATTAACACTTATGGTAGCGTGCTATGTCCGTGGAATATAGGTGGACGGACCTATATGATTACATGTCTCGTTGTCAGTGGTTTACAAGGCCCTGAGGATGGGATACTCGGTGCAGATTTTTATTATGTGCATCGATGTAGTCTTGATTGGTCAGGATTACTTTACTTGGATAACTACGGTCATTCCGTGAGTTGTAAACTCTGGAAGAGACAAGGTAGTAGTAAAGAAAAGTCCTCCGTGAAGGCGGTGCAGGTCGGAAATTCACTTGCAGGTATAGAGGTGACACTCAAAAGAGGTGTAACCCTTGTACCCGGCAAAGTGACTCTGGCCGAATTAAACATTCACGGTGGTTCAGACACATCGGATGGATTGATGTTCGAGCCAGACCAAAAATTACTAAGTGACTATGCCTTGGGAAGCTTGAATACATACGTATCAGGTGACGGGAAACCGGCTGTGGTGGCATTTAGTAATCCGTCCGGGCGAGCTATTAAGCTCGGAAAGAGAAGAATGGTAGGCAGATTGTATAGTGTGACTTTACTTTCACAAGATTCAGTCATGTCTGGGGAAGAGGATGACGGTGTGATCGAAGAGGTAATCATCAATTCAATACAGGTTATGGAATCACCTGTGGCGGATGATGATTTGATCTCACCTGAAATGCCCGAGAAAATGCCCCCCACTGTGTGTCCGCTGGCTAAGTTAATATCGGACTCAGACCTGCGGGATCAAAAAGAAATTAAAAGTGCAACAGATCTACTGAAAGAATATCAGGACTGTTTCTCCATCCCAGGATCCGGGAAACTACTGGGATGTACACATAAAGTCCGACACGCTATTAATACGGGTGACGCAGCCCCTATTAAGCAAGCGTATCGTCGGATACCAGTTGCAAAGAGAGACAAGGCCGAAGCAGAGATCTGGAAAATGTACAAAGAAGGCCGGATCGAACATAGCAGCAGTCCTTGGGGTGCTCCTATAGTTATGGTGGCCAAGAAAGATGGGACCCAGAGGTTTTGTGTCGACTATCGTCAGCTAAATGCAGTGACCATAAAAGATAGTTTTCCATTACCTCGGATAGATGAGTGTGTAGAAGCCCTTGGAGGAAACAAGTGGTTCTGCACCCTAGATCTAGAGAGTGGATATTGGCAGGTAGCCATGGATGAGGAAAGTAAACACAAAACTGCTTTTCTGTCCACTGTGGGCTTATTCCAATTCAAAGTTATGGCTTTCGGATTGTGTAATGCCCCGGCTACTTTCCAACGCATGATGGATCAGATGTTAGACGGACTCAGATGGAAGTCCTGTCTGGTCTATTTGGACGATATTGTGGTTTTCGGAGAGACTTATGAGCAGTGTCAAAGTAACCTCAGACTCGTCCTAGACCGAATCCGAGACTATGGTCTAAAACTAAAACCGAAGAAATGTGATTTCTTTCGGCAAAGAGTGGAATATTTGGGAAGAATTGTATCTCCGGATGGCATTCAAGCTGATCCGAAGAAGGTACAAAAGGTCAAGGACTGGCCTATTCCCAAGAACGCCAGAGAGGTGAGGCAATTCCTTGGTTTTGCTTCTTATTACCGAGAATTTCAAAAGGATTTCGGAATAATAGCAGCCCCTCTGCAAGATGTAGTGACCGCGGCAGGGAAGGAGAAGCGCTATAGCAAGCCTATAGTGTGGACGCCACGGTGTGACGATGCCTTTAGCAAGCTGAAAGAAGCCCTAGTAACTTCTCCAGTGTTGGGATTTCCCCGGAAAGTGGGAGACTTCATTCTGGACACGGATGCTAGCGGTTTCGGGATGGCTGGGATCTTGTCTCAGATCCAGGATGGGAGAGAAGTGGTATTGAGCTATGCTAGCAATAGTTTTTCTAAATCACAGAAGAATTATTGTGCTACCAAACGCGAGCTCTTAGCCGTTCTGACCTATCTGAAAAAGTTTCGACATTACCTATTGGGAAATCGGAACTTTGTGGTTCGGACAGATCATGCATCCTTACGTTGGTTGCTAAACTTTAAGGATCCAACTGATATGCTCGCGCGGTGGTTATTGACGCTGCAAGAGTATGGTCTGGATCAGAATATGATTGTCCATCGTGCTGGAAAGAAGCATGAAAATGCTGACGCGTTATCACGACTTCCCACTCGGAAATGTGGAAGACTAGATTGCTCGGATTGTGGTGTTCATGATGCTGTGGCTGCCCCCACTACTGTGGCTTTAGGCACACAGGAGCAAGTGTTGCGGGAGGCTCAGCAAGAAGATCCACTCATCAAAAGATTACTGGCTATTGTTGCGGGTACAGAGGATGTCCCTAGCAGAGAAGATCTAGCTGGAGAATCCAATGAATTCCGTACATTTGTCCAGCATCTGGGTAATATGGAAATGAGAGAGGGTGTGCTATGTCTGGGTTGGACAAGACTAGCCACAGGAAGGAAGTATTGGAGGAAACTCATTCCTGCCTCTTTGAGAAAGGAAATATTCCAAGGGATGCATGGTCCGAAGATCTCGGGTCATTTCGGTACATTTAAAAATTCTTGGTCAGCTAAAATGAAATATTACTGGCCAGGGATGAGGTACGATTTGAAACGATGGATCCGGGCCTGTCCGGAATGTAGTATGAGGAAATCCAGACAAGGGGGAGGGACTTCCCTCCTTAAGAAAGAAAAACATGGGGATAGGTGGAATCGGATAGGATTGGACATCTTGGGACCTCTTCGGACAACTCCCAGGGGAAACAATTATATCATGGTGGTAACGGATCATTTTTCGAAATGGGCCGAAGCCTACCCCATGGCAGATCACACTGCAGAGAGTTGTGCAGATGTACTCTTCAGAGAATGGATCCTACGATTCGGGTGCCCTGTTGCTTTGCAAACCGATGGAGCTCCCGAGTTTAGGTCTCTGCTCTTAAGATCCTTGTTAGAAATGTTGGGGGTAGAGAAATTAATTACTCTTCCCTACAGACCCATGAGCAATGGTCAAAGCGAGAGACTCAATCGTGTCCTCGTGGAACAATTGTCATGTCTAACAGATGGAACTGAAGATAACTGGGATATATTAGCGCCCTGTATTGCTCATGCTTATCGGGCCACGGTACATGCCAGTACACTCTGTACTCCGAATTCTGTAGTCTTCGGGACAGAACTGGTGGCACCAATGGATTTAGTCTATGGTGTGACACCAGGAGAATTGGATTTCCCATGCAAAGTGGGATATGTGGAACACTTGAGACAGTGTATGAGAAAGGGGCACCAGTACGTGAGAAATAATCTTAGGAATAAAACGGAACAAGAATTACTCTCATACTCTGGTTTTATTACCTCACAACCTTAGACCAACTCCCTCTCGACTTGCTCAGCCATAGCCTTCTCCATCTTCGATTACTTTGCTAGAAAAGGAATACAAACAAAGCATTTTAATGACAAGACTTCATGGAATAACAAAGCCCGATTTCTGAGCCTTGTCCATTCTCGGACTGAGCTTCGGATGGCCCTTCGGATCCGAACTGTGCTGTCAGTCCCCCACTCCTTCAGCGTGGGTCGATCCGAACTAGGTTTCTAGCGAGCCAACACACCGTTGCCACATCTCCCACCAATCCGGAAGGGTTAATTACGTCCAAACATCATAATGGAATAGGTTAACAGGGCATGATGGTTCACTTCTATGCTAGAGAACAACACACAACACGCATACCCGTAGCTAGTATTTCTAACAGTGTGTATTTCAAAATGGACGTAGCGGTACCAGGCACCAGCCCGCCAAAGTATAGAAATGCCAATCGGCAACAAAATACAGGGTACCATACGTTCAAATCTCTAGACATCTTACACTCATACAAGATCAACAACATGACAAGTCCTTTATGTACATCATCGCTTGATAAACTTACTGTACGGTTGGTGAAAGTCTGTCGGTTGCTTACTCATACGAGTTCCGGAAGCAGAATGGCAAAGGGTAGAACACTCTCGCCGCACCTGGTGCAACGCTAGTACTCCAACCCGACACCGCGATGGTAGCGCCAACGCTTCCCGCGCTCCTTCTCCGAGCACGCTCCCATAGCATGATTGGGTGCTAATCCAATAGCTATTCTGATCTGCCTGTTGAGACGTTACAGGCCCTTTGTTAATCTCCACTTTCTTTGCCATCAGGATAGGTTTAATTGCTACATTCTATCTGCTATAAATAGATTCCGATCTTACAGCAAGTTCCAGGTCTCATTGACCCGCAGTGCAAGCCTAGATCATGTCAATACCTATCGTTCAAACAAATACTTATTAAGACAAAGATTCGTCTCCCAGTCACAATAGAAATGAATCCATTACGCCGGTAGGGGACACAGCAGCAATTCTCCGGTCTACTGCCAGTCGGACTTCTCGTTGTGTACTTTTTTATTGAGCCAAAATCAGTTCGGTAATTTTAACTCATTTGATACCATATTCTATTTGATTTGCAACCGAACAGGGGCATTGCGCGTGCGCTTAGCCCTTGTCAGAGCTGGGGAAGGATTACTAGTATCCGGACCCGGATTATTTCTTGTCCGTCTACCACCCGGTAAGACTGGTGGAACAGCAGCGCCTGGTAACTTCCTAGGCCTCCCAACTCTTTTCTTCGGAGTTGTTGGAGCTTCGGGTTTATCCGGCACTACTGTTTTCCTAGGTCTTCCCGGTTTCCTTCTAGCCCTCGTCTTTTTCTTCCCCTGAATAACAGGTTGAGGCACTACTGCATTCTTTTTCACTTTGCCTCGGCCTTTCTCTGTCACAGGAGGAGGAATAGTTGACACAGGAGCTGTAGTTTTTACAGTATCCGCTCTCTTTGTCTTCCTACCCCTCTTTCGGACGGGCTTCTCCTGTCCTGCTGGTTTAACTTTTCGGGGCCTGCCTCTCGGCTTGGCTCCTATAGTTATTTTAGCTTTTGCCGCAGGAACTATACAATCTTTCCCAGCTACTACTTTCCCATCGATAAGTCGGAGAATATCTCTACCTGTTTTAGCCTGCTTCTGAAATTCGGACGCCCGATGCAGGTTCGCTGCCTGTATGGGTCCATTTTCGTCAAAGGCTGGCTTCAAGTAGTCTATATGATATCTCATCAGACCTTCCGAGGTTTCTAATTCACAGGTGGTACCTCCTATGAATCTTTTGATGACATAAGGCCCATCCCATTTGGGTCCGATCTTTTTAGAGGCCTTTGGGGGACAGAATCGGTATACTACCTCCCCCACTTGGAATCTCGGAGGACGAGAACGTTTGTCATAATCCCTTTTCTGATGGACTGCAGAAATTCCGAGATTATTTCTCACGTACTGGTGCCCCTTTCTCATACACTGTCTCAAGTGTTCCACATATCCCACTTTGCATGGGAAATCCAATTCTCCTGGTGTCACACCATAGACTAAATCCATTGGTGCCACCAGTTCTGTCCCGAAGACTACAGAATTCGGAGTACAGAGTGTACTGGCATGTACCGTGGCCCGATAAGCATGAGCAATACAGGGCGCTAATATATCCCAGTTATCTTCAGTTCCATCTGTTAGACATGACAATTGTTCCACGAGGACACGATTGAGTCTCTCGCTTTGACCATTGCTCATGGGTCTGTAGGGAAGAGTAATTAATTTCTCTACCCCCAACATTTCTAACAAGGATCTTAAGAGCAGAGACCTAAACTCGGGAGCTCCATCGGTTTGCAAAGCAACAGGGCACCCGAATCGTAGGATCCATTCTCTGAAGAGTACATCTGCACAACTCTCTGCAGTGTGATCTGCCATGGGGTAGGCTTCGGCCCATTTCGAAAAATGATCCGTTACCACCATGATATAATTGTTTCCCCTGGGAGTTGTCCGAAGAGGTCCCAAGATGTCCAATCCTATCCGATTCCACCTATCCCCATGTTTTTCTTTCTTAAGGAGGGAAGTCCCTCCCCCTTGTCTGGATTTCCTCATACTACATTCCGGACAGGCCCGGATCCATCGTTTCAAATCGTACCTCATCCCTGGCCAGTAATATTTCATTTTAGCTGACCAAGAATTTTTAAATGTACCGAAATGACCCGAGATCTTCGGACCATGCATCCCTTGGAATATTTCCTTTCTCAAAGAGGCAGGAATGAGTTTCCTCCAATACTTCCTTCCTGTGGCTAGTCTTGTCCAACCCAGACATAGCACACCCTCTCTCATTTCCATATTACCCAGATGCTGGACAAATGTACGGAATTCATTGGATTCTCCAGCTAGATCTTCTCTGCTAGGGACATCCTCTGTACCCGCAACAATAGCCAGTAATCTTTTGATGAGTGGATCTTCTTGCTGAGCCTCCCGCAACACTTGCTCCTGTGTGCCTAAAGCCACAGTAGTGGGGGCAGCCACAGCATCATGAACACCACAATCCGAGCAATCTAGTCTTCCACATTTCCGAGTGGGAAGTCGTGATAACGCGTCAGCATTTTCATGCTTCTTTCCAGCACGATGGACAATCATATTCTGATCCAGACCATACTCTTGCAGCGTCAATAACCACCGCGCGAGCATATCAGTTGGATCCTTAAAGTTTAGCAACCAACGTAAGGATGCATGATCTGTCCGAACCACAAAGTTCCGATTTCCCAATAGGTAATGTCGAAACTTTTTCAGATAGGTCAGAACGGCTAAGAGCTCGCGTTTGGTAGCACAATAATTCTTCTGTGATTTAGAAAAACTATTGCTAGCATAGCTCAATACCACTTCTCTCCCATCCTGGATCTGAGACAAGATCCCAGCCATCCCGAAACCGCTAGCATCCGTGTCCAGAATGAAGTCTCCCACTTTCCGGGGAAATCCCAACACTGGAGAAGTTACTAGGGCTTCTTTCAGCTTGCTAAGGGCATCGTCACACCGTGGCGTCCACACTATAGGCTTGCTATAGCGCTTCTCCTTCCCTGCCGCGGTCACTACATCTTGCAGAGGGGCTGCTATTATTCCGAAATCCTTTTGAAATTCTCGGTAATAAGAAGCAAAACCAAGGAATTGCCTCACCTCTCTGGCGTTCTTGGGAATAGGCCAGTCCTTGACCTTTTGTACCTTCTTCGGATCAGCTTGAATGCCATCCGGAGATACAATTCTTCCCAAATATTCCACTCTTTGCCGAAAGAAATCACATTTCTTCGGTTTTAGTTTTAGACCATAGTCTCGGATTCGGTCTAGGACGAGTCTGAGGTTACTTTGACACTGCTCATAAGTCTCTCCGAAAACCACAATATCGTCCAAATAGACCAGACAGGACTTCCATCTGAGTCCGTCTAACATCTGATCCATCATGCGTTGGAAAGTAGCCGGGGCATTACACAATCCGAAAGCCATAACTTTGAATTGGAATAAGCCCACATTGTAGTGGTCGTGTGTTTTATGGGTTCCGGGATAGTGCAGTCCGGGAGTCCGAGACTGTCCGCTGGTTGATTCCAGTCCTTTCGGACTGACGCCAGAGGGCAGTCAAGGGCTCTCGGATCTATCCGAAGCACAGACCCTGGAAGAGTGGTCTGTAGCTTATTTACTATTATTTGTATTCATCACTTATACTGTGTCTTTTCCTTATATATTGTCATTTTATGCTATGCAAATGTTCCTTTATGTGTTCGTACCCAATCTCTGGTTTTACTTATTCTTAACTTCGCTTTTATAAGAATATCTGTGATATCGATATTCTTCACACCTTGTTTATACTATTTCCTATTGTATATGTTCTCTTTCTGGCTGGTCCAGAAAAGGTTGGTCTAAGGTTGTGAGGTAATAAAACCAGAGTATGAGAGTAATTCTTGTTCCGTTTTATTCCTAAGCTAAGAGTCCCGAACCGAGTTCACTACATATACATGTAATTAGATAGTCTGATACAAATGTAGCAAACATCTTTCAGATTCTAGCCAGACGTCCCTGGAGGCAAATGGAAGCATAAAAGAACTGATTCAGTAATGGAATCCCCGCGCATTAAGACCTAGAAAGAGTAGTAACATATATGGGTCAGATGTTCAGAAAATATACAATTGGCAGCTCGACACATTTTGGAAACTCTGCTAAATTAGGCTGAAAAATGATAATTACCGGGTGTATCTGAGTATATTTGGTATAGCATTGATTTAAAGTATCAGTTGTGTTATGTTAAACTGCATCTTGAAGCTTTGTTCTGTCTTAAATTTGTGTTATTTGAGAGGATTGGGGAGGGCGAAGTGTACACGTCCTGAAGATCTGATCCATATGGATCAAACTCTGACAGAAGCTGAGGAAGGATAATCCAGTTTCCCAGTAGTGGTAATGTTCAATGTTGACCTTACAAAAGACCTTATAAAAGGAATTCTGCTTTCAAAATAAGCCCTAAAACAGAACAACAGAAAACAGAACAGTATACCTGGGTATAGAGCTAAGGAGAGCGGACATATGTCAGTCTATGTTGCTTTTACACGGAGTTACAGGGCATATTGCTGGAGGCGGCCATTTTGTGCTTTAATTTGTTTGTACTACTGGAATGTCACGATTTTTTTGTAGAATTGCTGATATAGTGTTCAGTATATGGCTCAGAGTTTCAGAAAATGTACAATTTTTTTTCACCAATCCTCTCAAATAACCGAAATTTCAGATGAAAATACAGTTCAAGCTAACCAAAGCTAGAATCAAAATCAATGCAATCCCAAATGTACTCAAATTTACCTAGTATTGACCAAATTTCAGCTTAATTTAGCATAATTTACTAAATGTGTACAGCTACTATCTGTACATTTTCTGAAAATCTTACCCATATCTGATATTACTAGAAACAACCATGAAAAGTGTTGTTGCAATGTATATAAGGGTAAGGGGTAAATTGATTTTATTAGTAATAGAAATATTAATAACAGGCGTGTTTTTCCATATTTCGTTTACTATGTAGAATCAAATTAAAGAATGTACCAACATAGGCCTACATGTATATAAATGGAAGACACATACAAAGTAATACTCTCTGTGAGTGTCACAGCTATTCCGAGCATCCCTGGAATT
Source organism: Sthenelais limicola (assembly GCA_942159475.1). NCBI lineage: Eukaryota > Metazoa > Annelida > Polychaeta > Phyllodocida > Sigalionidae > Sthenelais > Sthenelais limicola. Next base: position 65,601,382 of record OW804102.1, on the reverse strand, counting down.
TTGAAAACTTGAAGGTAAAGCAAGGATGAATAAAGTAAAGTTAGTAAGTGCAGTATTTTTTTTTTTATTTTTTTTTTTTTAGTAAGTGCAGTATTAAGTATGAGTACGTTATTGTACATGTAAATATGTGATGTGTTTCATAAATCGCAAAATTGATATTTTTCAAAATGTTTTATTTGTAAGATGTCTTCACTGGAATGTTTTTGTTTCCATGCATTTGTAATGTCATCTTATAGAGTAAACTAAGAATATTGAAGTTAAAATATAGAAATACTTGATAAATGTCCTAGTGTTCACTCTCATTGGAATCCAGGGGATGTGTTTCAGGGAAATGAGTCGAAAAATGGATTCTGAGATATCATCATATTTAAACTATATGATCATGCCGATTCCAATGAGAGTGAACACTTTTCATGGTTGTTTCTAGTAATTTCAGAGAACATATGAAAGAAGTATTTCACTCTTGATGTTATAGCTCGGAGCCGCTTTTGAAACATAGAATATTTCAACCCTTGGTCCTTTGGAACTTTAATTTACGGCCACTATAGTTCCTTTCCTCCCATCTCCTGCTATCGATATTCATAATATATTTATTCTCGCAGAAGTAAACCTATACGATCACGAAATGTCATTATTTAATATCGATTAATATTAAGCCGGAGCTGAAAGACAGATGTACAACGATGGCCACAAAGACATTGGAAAGAACATAGGCAAGAATCGCAACATAGTCAACCATATCCTAGTTATAGTCAACCATATCCTAGTTATGGATATATTGAGTTTCTTGAACTATAGCTTCATCTGTTAGAAGTACAAGTGCAACCATGGCTTCTGTCTTGAACTGGCTTGGTTCCAGCATTTCTACTTACACCTGTCTCATTTTCCCTTTTTTATTATTTATTTCTTTCTTATTAAACAATTTCCGATGACACTAGGTCGTTGTAGCTCTTTTCAGGTCAGCAGTTCAACAGTACTTTTCTCTTATATTCAGTAGTAATAACAGAATTGGATGAAAATACATTAGCAGAAATAAATTAGTGAAAACCCATTGGGGTGGATGAAAGGTGAGTGGTTGTTCTGTCAATATCAATTATCAATGAGCGAGTCCTAGGATGGTCCCCTTGTGGGTCAGATTTTCAGAAAATGCACCAATCCTCTCAAAAACCCAAATTTCAGACGATAATAAAGTTGGAAATACAGTTCAACCTAGCCAAACAGCTTGCTTGAATCAATGCAATGCCTCGAATCTACCTAGTATTGACCAAATTGCAGCCTAACTTAGCAGAATTTACTAAATGTGTACAGCGGCCAATTGCACATTTTCTGAAAATCTTACCCCTATAGCGTCTCATGCATGTATGTGATGTTCACTAGTTATACTTTGATTTGGCACGTTTATGTGAGTTCTTCTTCTACAGAGTTTGGAACTGCTCATCTATCAAACCTAGAAGGAAATTTCATTTGTTTAAAAAACGAAATGTCATTGAGAAAGACTTTCTATGATGGCACGTCCTTTCTGCCTCTGTGTAAAAGCGCTTCGTCTGTTAAGATATCAACTACTTCGATGTGTACCACAAGTAAAGCGATGCTGTATGTATATTCCCGGTGTAGCATGGCAGGACTTCCCAGGATGACGAGAGTACCTAGTTAGTAATTATATTTCTTCTCCGATAATGAGCTGAAAATATATCTATGTACCATTGAAATAAAGTGAACAATGGCAGACACACACGGCACATCCTGAAGTCAAACATTCAATATTTGAGGGCTTATAAATGTGATGTGTTTCAGAAATAATGAGTCACAATGCGCCAAATTTATATTTTTCAAAGTGTTTTTTTCCACAAGACCTCTTCATTGAATTGTTCTGATATCCGAGTGTCTAGCAGTCATAGTCATATCAATTCATTTAACAAATTTCAGGACATTGTATTAAATATATCTATGCCTTTTGAATGCATTCGTATGGAGTATATTTAGTTACTTTACTGGTAATTACCCACCCAGAAACACTGCAAACTTTTTTTTCAAAAATACAAATATCAAAGTTAAAGTATAGAAATACTTCTTAAGTGTCCTAGTGTTTACTATCATTGGAATCAGCTTGATCTCATCTTTTTGAATATATGGTGAATCTCAAAATCCATATTTTGCGACTTATGACTCTTTTTCCCAAAAAGGATTACAAATGTTATCTAAAATACCCAGGTTATTGTTTGTTCCTGTTTAAGGGTACACTACTAAATGATATGTGTTTCAGGAAAATGAGTCATAAGTCGCTACAAATAGAGTTTGAGATACCATTAGATTTGAAAAGATGAGATCAAGCCGATTCCAATGATAGTAAACAGTCTAATAATCTTATAAGTATTTCTAGATTTTAAGTTTGATATTCTCGTTTTTGAAAAAAAAGTTTCCAATATTTCTTGGGGTCAATAAATAGTAAAGTTACTGAATGTAGTATGTTGAATTGAATTGAATTGAATTGAATGTAGTCCATATGTGGACCTTTAAAACTAAAGGATGTATTATAAAGATTGTCCTGAAATTTGATACACCGGTTGATATAGGTCTAAGTGATGAACTCTCTAAAAATCAGAACATTCAAATAATGTGATCTTGTAAAAAAAAAACACTTTGAAAAATATCAATTTCGCGACTTATGACTCATTTTCCAGAAACACATCACAAATATTCCTATATACAAACAGGTGTTGAAAACCGTTATGCTAAATGCTGCCCCTTTTACTTCACATTGCTGTTTGAATGGGCGGGAGTATTGTGGTAATTTGCACCAGTTCCATGCATGTGGTACGACATTCCCTCTTCCTCTCCCCAGTACACAGCTATATACTTGTACATAGCAACAATGTTAGTTTTCTTTCGTTACCCACTCGCCTATCGGCTCATGGGCCATGAAAAACACAAACATCGCAGACAGTGCAGTAGTGTCCCTCGTACGATATTCTCCTCGGGTTCTATCTATATGTCACTTGGGCACCTGATTGTGAGTTTAAATTCAATTAAAGAAGTGAAGAGGATTCTTTTTATACCATTCATTTTTATATTTACATGAACTATATTCAAATGGACTGTCATATGCATCGCATATCTTCATACACTAAAAACAACTAAGGTAAGAATTCAATTTCAATTTCAATTTCAAACATTCTTTATTGTCTTTTTTGGTACAAAACAATATTGGTTATCCAATTCACTACTAATTAGTTAAATCAATGTTGATTTTAGTGATGTCCAAGTATGGGCCATGAAGAGATTAAGTGGAATAATAATAGCCACAGAATTTAATATATCACTGCCATGAAGCAGTTCAGGCCATCGACAAATATTTTCCATCACTTGTTACAAACTCTGAAACCCATAGTGCGGTCAGAGTAGATTAAAGCGGCTGCATATTTGTGAGTCAAAAGAAAACTGAAAACTATGAAAACAAATACAAAATGAAGAAAACCTTTCAGAAAGATATCGTCCAAATGATCTAAAATCAATCATTAATACTTTTTTTATATTGATTTCTCGCAAATATTATAAGCCAAATCCTTTCTTTTATGATTGTAAGGAATCCCGCAACTACAGGTTGTATCGTGACATATGTTCTTCTGGTCTATGGGTCAGATTTTCAGAAAATGTACAATTAAGCTTTGCCAATCTTCTAAAATAACCCAAATTTCAGACGAAAATAAAGTTCAAAATACAGTTCAACCTAACGAAACAAGAATCAATACAATGCCAAATATACTCGAATTTACCTAGTACTGTTCGAAGTTCAGCCTAATTTTGCAGAATTTAGTAAATAGGTACAGCTGCCAATTGTACATTTTCTGAAAATCTGACCATTATACCTATGTGCCTCTAGTGAATAAAGATCCAATGTTGGACAAAACAACAGTGTGGACCACGCGCATGTGTGACTTGTACATCTTGTCACTTGGAACTGTTGTAACGCTACACCGGATGTATATATAAGTGTTTTTATTTCCAGTTTGCATACAGTTACATAGAAAAAGGTCCTCTCTTTCCTTGTGAACGGATTTCTTCCAACCATGCCTCGATATGTTGTTTTTGCCTTAAGAAATCTATCGTTAGAAGCGCATCTATTGATTTATATTCTACAGCGAGATCATATCTTTTTTTTTTAAAAAAAACCCTACACTTATTCAATCAATAATTAAACTAATTCTAACATCAACATGCTTAATATATTTAACATTATTATCTTTCCTCCATAAACATCACTTCCTTGTATTATTTCACCTTTTATACTGCAGCGGTGGCATGAAACATTTAAAGGTAAATACCAGGGTCATCACCACTGCAGCAGGTGGGAATTCAAGGAACTAATGCATCAAATAATAGAAGTCACAATATTTTGTTCAAACTTTATCTTCAGAAAGTACATGGTTGGGAGAATACGAAAAGCAAAAGAAAACAGGGTGTTATCATATTATTCTGTGCTTTTATAGGGATGAGTGAAGCTTACTTCCATTCACTATTGGTTTCAATGGGGGAAACTCAACGTGATACACATTCAGCTGAATAACTTTTTTCTTAGGTCAATGAGCCGTTATTTCTTTGAATTGGCAAAGTAGAATAACATGTCAGTAATGTATATGTAGATTTTAAAGAAAATCGTACCATTAAATCATCTGCTATTGGGGAAAAGGCAAAAAATTCCCGTTTTCCCATAGACTTCTATAGTGAACAGTAGTAAATTTCAGTGGTCCCTGAAATAAAAACTAAACCAATAATGTATGTTTTTTTTCGGCTTTTTAGTTTCCAACAACCATGTTCTTTCCATACTTTCTCACGGTTCTGAAAGAAACTGCTGTAGGCTACCAATAGTTAAATAGCCTAGGTAGGCCTCTAAAGTCCAAACTTAAAAAAACATTTCATGATTCATTCATTTTTGATTGAAGGCTGACATTTACCTTTAAGGGTGAAATTACTAAAAAATGTACAATTATTTGTATTCACCAATCTTATCGAATAACGCAAATTTATGACAGAAATATCTTTTAGAATACAGTTTACCCTAACCAAACAGATTGCTAGAATTAATGCGATTCCAAATATATATTTACCTTTTGCAATGATTCTAACAACCAGTTTGGTTAGGTTTGAAGTGTATTTATTTTCGCGGGAAATTTGGGTTATTGGGTAAACATGCAGCACGCAGTGAAAACAATAAAATATTCATGAAATTGTGAACTGAAATGACAATAAGTTCACGAAATGACTGACGTCAGCCCTAACACACAAACAAGTATATGGCTCAGATTTTCAGAAAATGTACAATTGGCAGTTGTACACATTTAGTAAGTTCTGCTAAATTAGGCGGCAATTTGATCAATACTAGGTAAATTCGAGAATATTTGGTATTGCATTGATTCTAGCAATGTGTTTGGTTAGGTTGAACTGTATTTTGAACTTTATTTTCGTCTGAAATTTGGGATATTTGATAAGATTGGTGAAGTTGAATTGTACATTTTCTGAAAATCTTACCCATATTCCGTAATCTTTTAAGATTCTATCCCAGTCACGTCCGGCTTGGTCAGGAATGAACAGAATACAACATAGTTAGTTATACAGGTATGAAACTTAACAAATAGGTAAGCAGGCCTTGAATGATATCCTGGTGTACCAGGTGATAATATCCAGGTCTTCCAGCTGTCACCTTTTAATTTCCAGGTTCTTATAAAAGTAACACAATTCTGTCAAAATTGGAAATTTTCAATTTTGTTAATGGACGTTCACCTCCTCCAGCCGCCCTATATATGTCTTGTGTTTCAGGAAAATGAGTCACAAGTCGAAAAATTGATATTTTTCAAAGTGCTTTTTTCATAAGATTTCTTTATAGAAAAGTTCAGATTTGTTTAGGGTTTAGTACATATAGTCATATGAATCCATCTAACAAATTTCAGGAAATATATACTTGCGTTTAGAAGGCCTTTGTATGGAGTATATTCAGTTACTTTACACATAGTTACCCATCCAGAAACATTACAACTTCTTAAATGCACTTCATGTTTACTATCATTGGAATCAGCTTGATCTCTTTTCAAATATGATTATATATCCAAATCCATTTTTTGCGTCTCATGACTCTTTTCCTAAAACAAATCATATATGTCATGTGTTTCAGGCAAAATGAGTCATAAGTCGCTAAAAAAAAGATTTTGAGATACTATTATATTTGAAACAACGAGATCAGGCCGATTCCAATGATAGTAAACAGTCTAATAAAAAAATAAGTATTTGTAGATTTTAAGTTTGATATTTTCGTTTTTGAAAAAAAAAATTTTGCAATATTTCTTGGGGTCAATAAACAGTAAATTAACTAAATGTAGTCCATATGAGGACCTTTAAAACGAAAGGATATATTACATAGATTGTCCTGAAATTTGATACATCAATTGGCATTACTATAACTGAGGAACTCCTCACAAATCAGAAAATTCCAATAATGTGATCTTGTGAAAAAACACTTTGAAAAATATCAATTTTGCGCCTTATGACTCTTTTCCTAAAACAAATCATATATGTTAGAGACCTGAAAAAACCCCTTCATGCAGTGGCTTTACATATTATCAGTGGCGGTTTTATCTAATTTCTTTTAGTGTACACTAAATAGATGATAACAAACTCGATCCTGTCAACATTGAGTTGCCCTTGCCAAGGAATGTTGAAAACGAAAACATGGAAATATGTTTAATAGCTTAGTTACCATGAGTGATTAAAATACATAGAGGAGAATAAATCGATAAATGAAACACTGTTGCATGCAATTGATCTTTGCTGGATGGAAAATCTAAAGCAGAACCAAAACAAACCAGTTTAAATTGATGTACATCAATAAAAACTGACGCCATCAAGGTCAAGTACTCATATAATGTCTTATTTGACTGAATCCATCTATATACTGCTGCTGCTGTCATATGTTTATACAAGATATCAGAGAAGAATCAGGAAAATGAAAACAGCTGATGGTGAGCGATAATAATTGAAGCCACCACTGGGATGGGGCTCAGCAGGTCTTTGAAAGATAAATGAGGACATTTAAGACGAAACCAATCCACCATAGCTTCGATCAAATGACTTTTAGATGGGTTGGAAAGGAACAGAATATTTAGTATAAATTATATATCTTCAGTTAGCTGTGGCTGTAGGTTGAGAGAAGTAAAGTAAGCATGCTCACATCCACTGCTCCCTCAATCTCCGTCTCAATAAAGAAGTTTAAACAAATTCCCCATAACTTCAATCAAATGTGATCCGTTTCAGGAAAATGAGTCATAAGTCGCAAAATATAAATTTTGAGATATCATGATTTTTGAAAAGAGGAGATCAAGCCTATTCCAAAGATAGTATACATGAAGGACATTAAAGAAGTATTTCTATATTTTATATTTTATTTTTTTATTTTTGGAAAAAATAGTTTGCAATGTTTCTGGATGGGTAATTATCAGTAAAGTAACTAAATATACTCCATACAAATGCCTTCAAAACGCAAGGATTTATTTAATACAATGTCCCAAAATTTGGTACATAGATTCATATGACTATATGTGCTAAGCCCTCTAAATATCAGAACATTTCAATCAACAGATCTTGTGCAAAAAAAACTATAAAAAATATATATTTTGCGACTTATGACTGATTTTCCTGAAACACATCACAAATGACTTTTAGATAGATTGGAAAAGTTTGAACAAGAATATGAAATGTTGAGTTGACTGCAACTGTAGGTTTTATGAAGTAATATGAGCTGGCTTACATTCACCGCTCCTTCAATTTCACTCTCATGGAGGAAGTTTATTGCCATTTTGTTATGTAACATTACGTAACATTGTGTAACCTCATTATCTATCTAATTATCACCTATTAATTATAATATCTCATTATTAAATTCGCTAATTATACTTAGCTATCCAGTACTGTGCAAGTCTACATATTCATGCTAAGCCATAGGTATTACGTAAGGGCTCCGCCCCCCTACTCTTTCCACATCCTGTAGGAACATGTGTACATATTCTAGTTCATTAAATCAGTTGCTTAGTTCTTCTCACGAAGACCACACGTTCGTTTGCTATTCTTCCATTCATACCTTAACACTGGCGGACAACCCGCTCGATCTTGGACTTATAAAATCTCACATGAACAAGCGAGTTCTTTCCTGGAATATGGAGAGATTATTTGAACATTTCATCAGATAATAAGCATGGAAGATTTTCATGTCTGCGCCTTGGCGTGTTCCTCTCAATGTATCATCTAGAACTAAGGGGGACATTTATATAATCGGTCAGTGACATACATGAGGAAAACGAGTCACCACAAAAATATTTTGAAATGTATTCCTTCTTTTTTATCGTTCCGGCAGTTTTTATATACTTAAACTTACTTTTCAGTACTTACAGGCGAAGTTATATGAAATATGATATGTGAAATGAATGTATTTACAAAATTATGTGACCACGATTATGAACCGCATTGATATTGTATCTACTAGAATGAGGAGGTTTAATATGTAGAAGAGTGTAGAGATAACAGTTGAGCCTGTTTTGGTATAGCTTTTGTTTGATTTGTATAGTAGTTAGTGATAACTGTGAATGATGGAAATTGTTTTTTTTTTCTTTTTGAAAGGCAACGCTACAACATACTTCCATTGTGGACAAGCGTTTTTTGTATTAAATCATTGTAAATGTCTTGGCCTGAAATCGCAATAAAAAAAAGATACCATCACTAATATTACAAACTTATTTTCAACCATAAATGGACATACAATATAGAAATAGTTAGTTAGATGCCCTAATGTTAACTTCTATTCATTTAATTTAATGGCCTCTAATTTATTATCTCATTATGGATTTTGAGATATCATTATACTTGAAAAGATGAGATCAAGCAGATTCTAGTGAAAGTAAACATTGATAGATCAAATAAGTACTTTTATATTTTCAGTTAAATATTTGTATTTTTGAGAATTTTACTAATATCTCTGGGTGGACAATTAGTAATAGAGTAGCTATCCATATAATATACGGGTAGAGCGATTTCTACGAAAAGAGGTAGAAAAGAGGGGTTTCTTAGGTAGAAAATAGTGGTCTCTTTGTCTCACATGTTCTCAGAATTTGTTGTTTTACAAAGCATTTTATTTATTTGCAGAGTTCTGTCCACCCTCTCTGGAGAGGATGTAGGGGAAGGGAGAGAAGGGAGGGAGAGAAAGCAGGGAGGGAGAGCATGAGGAAGAGGGCGGGGAATGAGAGATGGGGTTGAGAGAGAAAAACAAGCGTGAGGAAGAGAGGAGGGAGAGGGCGGGGAATGAGAGATGGGGTTGGGATAGAAAAAACAAGCGTGACGAAGAGGCGAGGGAGAGGGGGGGAGTAAATCGGCGATTGGGTTGGGAGAGACAAACAGGTATGAAAGACAGAGAAGAGTGGGAGGGTAAACAGGGAGAGGGGGGAGTGTGGGGAGAGAGAAGGACGGGTGCTTTGCTAGTATATTGTAAATATAGTGATGAGCCTCGAAATGCCTGCATAAGTTTAAGACACAATCTTGAAAACAAAACCTGGCATATTTGGACATGCCGGGGACCATCCACAGCCACTCTCCGCTGTGGCCACCGTCGGACGGTGGCCATGGAGGGACGGTTGACAGTTGCTGGTCGTACCAATTGGACGTGTAAGTGGATACGCTATTTAAGATTCATAGTGAAGGCAAGAAACAAAAGTCTAATAATAAGCAGTTGAGAGCAAATGTATGGTTAGGCAGTATTACATCTTATTCAAATCACCATTTGTGATGCATTTCAGGAAAATCAAAAAAAAAGTCACAACTAACAAAAATTGGATATTGTTTTTCAAGCCGTAGGAGATCTAACAAGTATACCTATATTTTCAGTTTGATATTTTTATTTTGAAAAAAAAATTATGTTCAATGAAATTCGTTTTTCAATTGCCAAAGATATGAAGACCTTTAAAACGCAAGGATATGATATCTGATACTATGTTCTGAAATTTGGTACATAAATTCATATGACTAAAAGAGATAAACCCTCTAAAATTCAGAACATTTCAATAAACAATTATAATTGAAAAAATAAAACTTTGCGTCTAGTGACTTATTTTCCAGTGACACATCACATTTTACACGGGCTGCTCATTAAGTTTTCTCCACATCCCTGCTTACTATGGACTAGATGAGGATTAACTGTCAGGGATTAGTGGAAGAAGGTGGGAGATAATCCCTCAATGCATGGTGAAAGGGAGTAATGTGACAATGTGGCAGTTTACAGAGCGTGGGGGGATGAAGTGGTTTATAGTTAACAATTTCCTGTCTATAACCAGCTTAGGCTGGGTTAGTGGTCCATCATGTAAAATAAATAATGTGAGGTGTTTTAGGAAAATGAGTCATAAGTCGCAAAAAATGGATTTTGTGATATCATTATATTTGAAAAGAGGGGAAAAAGGCGATTCCAATATTAGTAAACACTATCTAACTAATCTCACTATCCCCTAACCTAATAAGTATTTCCATATTTAAAGTTTGATATTTTCATTTAAAAAAAAAGTTTGCAATGTTTCTGGATCGTTAATTACCAGTAAGGTAACTAAATATACTCCATACAAAGGCCTTCAAAACGCAAGGATATATTTAATAAAATGTCCCGAAATTTGTCACATAGATTCATATGACAATAAGTGATAATCCCTCTAGGACTCAGAACATTTCAATGAAGAGATATTGTCAAAGAAACCTTTGAAAAATATCAATTTTTCCGACTTATGACTCATTTTCCTGAAACACATCACTAATAGGAACTCTGCTGGTGAGCTGGTTAAAGACAAATGCCAGAATTGTCAGCACGGCAGCAGGCGGGAATTAAAGAAACTTATGCATGAAACAATAGAAGTCACAATATTTTTTTTAAAACTTCCTATTGAGAAAGAACATGGTTGCGGGAATACAAAAAGTAAAAAAAAAAGGATGTTATCATACTATTTTGTGTTTTAGGGATGAGTGAAATTTACTTATATTCACTATTGAATTCAATGGGAGAAACTCATCGTGATACAAGTTCAGCTGAATTAGTTTATTTTTTAGTTCAATGTCCCCTTATTTCTTTAATTTTGGAGAGTAGAATAACATGTCAGCTATGTATATGCAGATTCTAAAGAAAATTGTGTTTCAATAGTCTGCTATTGGGTAAAATGCAGAAAACACTTGTTTTTCCCATAGACTTCTATAGTGAACAGTAATACATTTTAGCAGTCCCTGAAATAAAAGCTAATCCAATAACATATGCTTTCGGGGGGATATTTGGGTTCTGCAAGCAAGTATTTTTCTAATCCAAAGTTTAAAAAAAATCCATGATTCATTAAGTTTTGATTGAACGCTGGCATTTACTTCAAAGAGAATTTTTTTTTTATTTCATTTACAGGCCTAGACATTAATTACAAAATAACCATCCCTCATAGCTGAGGTCTAGCAGCCCCATGTGGTACATGAATACAACTTGAAACTGTAATAGGGAGAATGTGGAAAAGAGGATGTGACCCAAGACAGTCCTGGTAGCTGGTAGAACATGTTCTAACATATGTATTCAAGTTAGTCTATTAAGTTAATCTATTATTATTGCTGATCAACCATCTATTGTAAGTACTATTTGTAGATATTGTATCTGATCCTGAACATTGTAAGTATAAGCTTAATCTACAGTAACATAGTGTTAACACACCCAAAGTACTTGTAATGTCAATAATGATGTTAGAACTAAGCATACTGATGTTAATTTACACACTTAGAACCTTTCATCTAGATACGGAGATTGTTTAGTAATAGTCATAATGTAAATTGCATTGTGTAATTTATGTCTGATTGTATAAGTTTTATTATGTTTTGTGTCAGAGACGGTCTTGGGCCGGGAGGAAGAACTAATTTTAGCTTGCTAAGATTAGAACTGTACGTCCTTTTCATGTAACTGACAAACTTGAATAAAAATTCTATATATATATAGTAGTTCTCTATTTAATATAGCGAATACATGTTCTATTATATTTCTTATCATGCCCATACATATTGTTCGTGGATATTGTAAGGTATGATGGAAGAATACAAACAATTATGCACTATTATTTGGGTCATTTTCCCCATAATATTGCCTATAAGACATGCTATTCATTTAATAAAACCTGCTATTTTACCCTCTTCCTCCTATGTCAATGTGTTCCAAATGTTGTAAGGACCAATAATCAAAAAAAAGTTCTTGTGCCTGGTAGATGCAGAAAATTTGGTGTCCATAATAGATTGTGGCTAAATTGGAAGAATTATAACTCTATTTATGCAATATTCATTCTTAAATTGGAAAAAAACTAAATCTAAATTTATTTTTTTGAAAAAATGCCATTCATTCAGTTTTTCATGCTGAATAAAATGAATGGTCGTAAAAGTTGATGGATTTTGAAAATGGTTCCTTTAGAATGGTTTCCATGGCAACCAAACAGCCCGTTTTTTTTCAATTGAAAAGGTGTATATCTGGTAAATGGTTGCTATGGTGACATAAAACATGAAATTTCTAAATTACAACTCATAACAAGTAGAGCAGAAAATTTAGGTTCATGTGCAATTTACTCAGTACAAATCGCATTTCTTACAGGAAAATGGTGATAAAAAGACTATGTGGCATTGTCCTGATTAATTTTCACTGTCTGGACATCATTGCCTTTTACATCATCTATCTCCTTTTAAAAAGTCACTTAGGCTAAGTAGTTTAGCTCAAAATTTAACAGGCAGGCAACTTTGAAAGACTATAACTTCACTAATATTTGGAGTATCAAAAAGATTTTTTCGTTTTTATAATGCTTAGTATGGCCACAATAAGGGACAATTTAAAAGACAACCTCCCTTAACAGACCCTCTGCCCTTAAAGGGTTAATGAACTACAATGAAACTACATATCTTCCTCCAGGAAGTGGGTAAAGAGTAGGGGATGTAGCCCTTACGTAATATCCATGGCTTAGCATGAATAAGTAGACTTGCACAGTACTGGGTAGCTAAGTATAATTAGCGATTTTAGTAATGAGATAATATAATTAATGGGTGATAATTAATATTTAATGAGGTTACACAATGTTATGTAATGTTACATAACAAATATACTAAGGCTACACCCCCCTCCCTAATCAATGGTAGAGTCCAGTCACGTTGTTGAACACACTTCTCTTTGTTGTAACATTACTGACTAGAGGGGGGGATGTCTGGATTCCCCGGGAAGCTTTCCTATCTAAGAATCCTTCACTACACATTACCGACTAGAGGGGGGGATGTCTTGATTCCCCAGGAAGCTTTCCTATCTAAGAATCCTTCACTACACATTACTGACTAGAGGGGGGGATGTCTGGATTTCCCGGGAAACTTTCCTATCTAAGAATCCTTCACTACACATTACCGACTAGAGGGGGGGATGTCTGGATTCCCCGGGAAGCTTTCCTATCTAAGAATCCTTCACTACACATTACTGACTAGAGAGGGGAATGTCTGGATTCCCCGGGAAACTTTTCTATCAAAGAAGCCTTCACTACAGACTTCTCAACACTGCTAAAAACGAGTGGGCTTCATATACAGACTTCTCAACACGGGATAGTGGAGAGACCCCAATATCGATCTCTATTGGGCAGGCCAAAGTATTATTAAAAACTAGTCACAATGTATATACAAATGTAAAGGGAGCAGATGTGATGTGGGGCCAGTGTTCGCCAGAATGTTACCCAGCATACATCTAACCCCTCTAGTCCTCAAAACGATGAAAGGATATATATATAAACAGCAGTCAACGCAGTGTTCGCAAGAATGCCAGGACCTAGCTGGATGGGAAAATTGGATAGACTACCTATACAGCACAATACCCAATTCCTCCCATTTTTAGTATCAACAAAAATTAACCCAAAATAAACATGGACAATGTCCACAAAAACACATACACAAGGAAAGCCATACCATGGGCCCCACCTTGATATAGTATAGCTAGTGCATCCCATTGCAGTAGAATAGGTAACTAGTCATTTAGCACGTCGCTATCTCATAAACTGTAAAATTAAAACTCTAGTCTAAGGGACCCTCTGGAAGAGCTATGGCTGCCATAGAAGAGGGCTAACCCATTTCCGGTGTAATTTATCTTATGTACTGTTTTCTGGAAATAAACAATATACATACATACATACATTGTGATGTGTTAGCGGGAAATGAGTCACACATACGATTAATGCTATTATTAAACGTAATTTATTTTCGTCATCTCTTTTTTGAAATGATGAAATCTTGGGAGGGTGTTATCCTTTCAGTCATATATGTACTGAGGTTTCAAGACAGTATATAGAAATAGACATTAGTTTTCCTAAAGGTGAACCAGCATCGATACACTCGCAAACCCATAACACTCTTATGAAACTGTGTCCAACAAGATTTTCCTTTTCTTTTAAAAGTAAACACATGTTAACATTACAATTCAAGTACATTCTGTAGTAGATCACGTCTAATATGCAGACATAATCTGCTAAAAAGAGATACTTATTAAATATATATTAAATACAAGTTGATTCTGACAATTATAGATCTACTTTCCTGATCATTATATCCAATAATCAGGATCGTATCGATGTTTGTTCAGCTTTAGGAAACCTAATACCTATTTCTCTATATGTCGAGACTAACAGAAAAGATAACAATATTTCTGAAATTAAGAACTCCCCAGCAAAGTTGCTGAATATAAGCCGCAGGCTGATCTCACAAATGGGATCCGTTTTAGGAAAATTAGTCATAAATCGAAAAATCTGGATTTTGAGATTTCACCATATTTGAAAACTGGAGTCAAAGCTGATAAAATAACTAAATGTACTCCAAACAAAGGCCTTCGAAAAGCAAGGATATTTTTAATACAATCAGAACATTCCAACAGAGACATCGTCTGGAACAAATACTTTGTAAAATATGAATTTTGCCACTTATGACTCATTTTCATGGAACACATCACAAATGTATAGACATGTCTGATACACAGCCTTGCCATTTGATACATGTATTTATGCAACCATAAGTAAAATTGTGTACTTCCTAGAGAGACATCTTGTTGAAACTAACTGTTTGTATCATTATACTCCCTTTTCACTGCACTATGGTATTGTTGTCAGAGCGTATTATATCACTCCTGAAGGTAATTTGACTTCTAGCATTCATGGCTGGATGAAAGAAACACTTTCAGTTCTGTAGGAGAGACATTTCAGTTCTGTAAAAACGACTTCTTCTCTATAATGGAGATCCTTCGTTGATATCTGGAAGTAAACTAAACTTAAAGTAATTCAATATAGTCACGGTTTACAAGCTTTACATTTCCCACAATACAGGGAACCTTGTTGGCATGCCTTAACCAAATCATTAGCTAAACACTTTGCAGTGGGTCTAAACATAATGAAACACCGATATCCAAAACCGGACGATTTAGAAGAAATTATTTTTAATAAAATGTTCAAGTCAATTGCAATAGGCGATGACTGGGCATTGAGGCGAGACCACTACCCCCTCCCTCACCGCTACACTCACACCAATAACACACATGACCGGTCACGCTCTCCTCCACATACCGGCTCCCTCTCGCTCTCACTTCACTTTCACCTGCCGACCTCTACGGTTCTAAAATTCCCATCCACCCTCAGCTTTTTCTTATCTCTTTGTTTGTACTAACTAATTAACCATTAAAACTTATTTTTAATCACTTATCACCAATTTATATCAAATCATTCAATTTTATACAAATCTATTCACCAATTTTACACAACCTTTTACTTATTTATTTATATTTTATAAACAAATCAATCAAAAATAAACTTTTCCAAGACAGCCTCTTCTTCATTCCTTCATAATATCTTTCATGGTTCTCTGCATCAATGTCATATGCATTGAACAAACACATTGCTGTCCACCAAATCATAACCCCTCCCCAAAATACGAAATATATGCTATGAATATGAAATTTATATGCTACCGAATACTTTGGTCAGATGAAAAAGTTATTGACTGGATATCAAATTAGATCAGCAAATTGTAAGCTCCATAACTCCACTCTCTATTGATTATTAACCTGTAGGTCGACATGGTTGCACATTGTTACACTTTACTACATCTCAACACATTGGGTTAGTCATGTTTTATTTGTTGAGAGCAGAGTGTAGTCAAGTTAAATAGAAATATGTTTAATAGGTTAGGTACCATAACTGATTAAAATGGGGAGAGGAGAATAGATTAATAGGAGATATACATTCAAACCTATTGTAGCAGGAGGCAGACGAGTCTCCCTAGTTAGAATGACCTCTGTGACCTGGGTTCTTGGGAGTCACTCATCCACACGTCCCCATACATAAATCTATCCACACCTCTGTCTTTAACTTGTCTGTGGACGTATGGGACGGGTGGGATGACTTAACCTGTCAACACCCTTTCCCACTTTATCTCTATTTTATTGCTTATGTTGTATATAAGGCCCAGTGTGGGCCATGTGAGATTGTCACTCCCTGTTGACCATTCCTTGGATGATGATGTGAGCCTATGTGTGGAGAATAAAGCCTTGCTGAAAACCATATTCCTCTTCTCTGATGTCTGACTAGATCGAGTGCGGGCTGAGGCGTCTGAACCCCAAGGTCACGAGTACCTTTCCTACTTAAGTTACTTATATTGCTAAGTCCCTCTTATGTGCTAAGCTGCCGCGCTACCCCTGATAGCTGACCATTGGAATGGACTATGTGATTGAGCCTAACTTAGAACAACTTTGAGATGAATCAGCCCCCAGTAACCAATCATCTCCCCCTCTTCCTCCTAGCTGTCAAATAACACAAACCATTAATTCCCACTCCAACACTATATTTAGTCCATTAATTAAAACATTCTTGAAGCAGATGACTGTGCTACAATGTGGTCAAACTCTGGCAAGTACAGGATATGCCCTTCACTATGAGATAAAAACTCCATACTACTCCATTTCCACTCCATGTAAGTACATTTGAGGCTAGTGGAACATCTAAGTATAATATCAACCCTGTCAAATGCAATTTTTTATGGTAAGCTGGACGGAGAATCCAAAGCAGAACAAAAACAAACCAGTTTAAATTGACGTAAATCAACAGAATTGATGCTATCAATATCAATTACTCATATTTTGACTTATTTGACTGAATCCATCTATATACTGCTGCTGTTATATATTCATACAAGATATTTGAGTTGAATCAGGAAAAAGAAAACAGCTGCCGGTGAGAGATAATAAGTGAAGCTACAGCAGGCATGGGGCTCAGCAGGTCTTTGAAACATAAATAAGGACTTTTAACCCATTAAGGACAGCGCTGCCAACTTTGCGTTTTGCTTGACAACCAAGCGCGGGAAAAGAACATTTATTTGATTACGTCTGGTGAAATATACACATCACATGAGGACGACACTCCACCGCGTCCATTTTTCTCTGGATGATGCACATTCTAATAACATCATGTAACTTAAGGACGGCCTGTTTCATCTCCACCACTAAATAACATTGTTATTATGATGCTTTTGGGCAATTCGCGTCCTTTCCCACGGAGTGCTTTATCGCATTACGCATCCTACCCATGGGAGTGCTTTAAGGCAATACGCAGCCAAATGCGTGGGAATGCTTTAAGGCAATATGCAGCCTGAAGGGGTTAAGATGCTCCGTAGCAAAATAACCAAACAAATCCACCATCCCTTTCGATCAAATGACTTTTAGGAACAGAATATAAAGTATAAATTATATATCTTCAGTTAGCTGTGACTGTAGGTTGAGAGAAGTAAAGGGAGCCATATCCACTACTCCACTCATTTACTGCTCAAGAAAGAATTTAATGCTGTTTTATGTCTGCGCCTTGATGTGTTCCTGTCAATGTATCCTCTATAAATAAGGGGGACATAATCAGTCATTGACGTTTGTCATGTGTTATAGGAAAATGAGTCGCAAGTTGAAAAGAAAATATACCATCACTAATATTGTGAACATGTTTTAAACCATGAATATATCTGACATAAAATATAGAAATTACATGAACTAATGTTTATTATCAGTGGAATTCGTTGATCTCATCTTTTCAAATGTGAAGATACTTTAAAATCCATGGGTGCTTTGCGACTTGTGAGTCATTTTCCTATAAACCATCACACATAAATTCACTTCATATTCAGTTAGAGTATCTCACTATTATATGGATCATATTGTCCGAAAATGTACAATTGGCAGCCGTACACATTTAGTAGATTCTTCCAAATTAGGCTGCAATTTTGTCAATACTAAGTAAATTTGAGTATATTCAACATTGCATTGATTCTAGTAATCTGTTTGGATAGGTTGAACTGTATTTTGAACTTTTTTTTCGTCTGAAATTTGGGTTATTTGAGAGGATTGGTAAAGGTAAATTGTACATTTTCTGAATATCTGCTCCTTATATTCTGTCAATATAAAATCTATATGGCCAGATACCATAAAAAAGAACATTTATTTGATTACGTCTGGTGAAATATACACATCACATGAGGACGACACTCCACCGCGTCCATTTTTCTCTGGATGATGCACATTCTAATAACATCATGTAACTTAAGGACGGCCTGTTTCATCTCCACCACTAAATAACATTGTTATTATGATGCTTTTGGGCAATTCGCGTCCTTTCCCACGGAGTGCTTTATCGCATTACGCATCCTACGCATGGGAGTGCTTTAAGGCAATACGCGGCCAAATGCGTGGGAATGCTTTAAGGCAATATGCAGCCTGAAGGGGTTAAGATGCTCCGTAGCAAAATAACCAAACAAATCCACCATCCCTTTCGATCAAATGACTTTTAGGAACAAAATATAAAGTATAAATTATATATCTTCAGTTAGCTGTGACTGTAGGTTGAGAGAAGTAAAGGGAGCCATATCCACTACTCCACTCATTTACTGCTCAAGAAAGAATTTAATGCTGTTTTATGTCTGCGCCTTGATGTGTTCCTGTCAATGTATCCTCTATAAATAAGGGGGACATAATCAGTCATTGACGTTTGTCATGTGTTATAGGAAAATGAGTCGCAAGTTGAAAAGAAAATATACCATCACTAATATTGTGAACATGTTTTAAACCATGAATATATCTGACATAAAATATAGAAATTACATGAACTAATGTTTATTATCAGTGGAATTCGTTGATCTCATCTTTTCAAATGTGAAGATACTTTAAAATCCATGGGTGCTTTGCGACTTGTGAGTCATTTTCCTATAAACCATCACACATAAATTCACTTCATATTGAGTTAGAGTATCTCACTATTATATGGATCATATTGTCCGAAAATGTACAATTGGCAGCCGTACACATTTAGTAGATTCTTCCAAATTAGGCTGCAATTTTGTCAATACTAAGTAAATTTGAGTATATTCAACATTGCATTGATTCTAGTAATCTGTTTGGATAGGTTGAACTGTATTTTGAACTTTTTTTTCGTCTGAAATTTGGGTTATTTGAGAGGATTGGTAAAGGTAAATTGTACATTTTCTGAATATCTGCTCCTTATATTCTGTCAATATAAAATCTATATGGCCAGATACCATAAAAAAGAACATTTATTTGATTACGTCTGGTGAAATATACACATCACATGAGGACGACACTCCACCGCGTCCATTTTTCTCTGGATGATGCACATTCTAATAACATCATGTAACTTAAGGACGGCCTGTTTCATCTCCACCACTAAATAACATTGTTATTATGATGCTTTTGGGCAATTCGCGTCCTTTCCCACGGAGTGCTTTATCGCATTACGCATCCTACGCATGGGAGTGCTTTAAGGCAATACGCGGCCAAATGCGTGGGAATGCTTTAAGGCAATATGCAGCCTGAAGGGGTTAAGATGCTCCGTAGCAAAATAACCAAACAAATCCACCATCCCTTTCGATCAAATGACTTTTAGGAACAGAATATAAAGTATAAATTATATATCTTCAGTTAGCTGTGACTGTAGGTTGAGAGAAGTAAAGGGAGCCATATCCACTACTCCACTCATTTACTGCTCAAGAAAGAATTTAATGCTGTTTTATGTCTGCGCCTTGATGTGTTCCTGTCAATGTATCCTCTATAAATAAGGGGGACATAATCAGTCATTGACGTTTGTCATGTGTTATAGGAAAATGAGTCACAAGTTGAAAAGAAAATATACCATCGCTAATATTGCGAACCTGTTTTAAACCATGAATATATCTGACATAAAATATATACATTATATGCCCTAATGTTTATTATCAGTGGAATTCCTTGATCTCGTCTTTTCAAACATAAAGAAACATCAAAATCCATGGGTGCTTTGTGACTTGTGAGCCATCTTCCTGTTAAACATCCTATATAAACACAATTCATATGTGATCTGTTTAAGGAAAATAGGTCATAAGTCGAAAAAAATGGATTTTGAAATATCCCCATCTATGACAAGAGAGGATCAAGCCGATTCTAATGGTAGTAAACACTAGGGCACCTAAACATTATTTGTTGGTGGAAAGATACTTGTAGAGTAGCTATGGTGACCTTGATAATGCATACTCCAGAAATTTGGTGCATTTATTCATGCTGCGGCGGGCATAAGGCAACCTAAAAATAAAAACATTCCCACAAACACATCCTGTGAATAGATCACTTTGGAATCTAGTATTTTGTGTGACTCATTTTCCTGAAACACATCCCAAATCTGATAAAGTGGCAGTCTACAGAGCGTGGGGGGATGAAGTGGTTTATAATTACAAATTAACAATTTCCTGTCTATAACCAGCTTAGGCTGGGTTTGTGGTCCATCATGTACAATAATAGTAACTCAGCTGGTGAGCTGGTTAAAGGAAATAACCATCCCTCATAACTCAGGTCTGGCAGCCCCATGTGGTACATAGGTACAACTTTAACCTGTAAGGCGTTGGTTGTGGTACAGAGGTAGTGAGACAAGGCAGGAGAACATGGTAGAACATGTTGTCAGAACATGTTCTACTTATCAGAACTATACACATGTCATACTTTGTTTTGTGATATCATTCTTGCAAATTTGATTAAAATGTTGCCAAACATTTGTTATGTATCTAAGATTTCAACAGAATCTATCCAAGGATGCACTGTAAAAGACAAGCAGAGTGGCACATGCAACTCCCCTATTCCTTCCTAAGCTGCACAACATGGTGTAAATACCTACATGTCTGTTAGCATATAACCATAACACTACAGATCCTTACAATATTATCTATAATACCAAGCCGCAAAATGTCATTAGTACTTAATTAGGTAGCCAACTCCTGGGCCAGAAAGTAGTGGGCGTCCAATCACCAGCATATCATTCTTATCTGATCTGAGAAGCTCTGAGCCTCTCCTGTACCCTATTTGTCATCAAAAAAAGAAAATATACTCAAATTTTATCTACCTTTGATACCCTGAAGAAGGACTAATGTAAACTCTGAAACGTCGGTATCCTATTGAAAAAAACATCCTAAAGCATAATCTTATCCTCGACGTGTCAGCTTTGGTGTTTTTTTATTATAACTTTGATTATTCATCTTAACTTTCCAAAATCTTTCCAAACTCTTCAGGGAAAATGCTTGTTAGCTTACTGGATTGAATTGGATTGTGACTGTATTGCTCTAATAAAGGTATTTGTTCACAGTGTAAAATCGCACAATGAAGGCTGGGTTCCACTGGCCGGCTACTACTCCCGCTACTCCTCCCGTTTCTTTGACAGTCTATTGCCCACACTTCTTAATAAATGGGAGCAAGCAACTGAAGGTAACCAGTAAAGGTGCTATTGCCACGTTACTTCCACCACTACTTCTAATGTTACTCAGAAATGTAAGCAGACAACATTTTATTGTCACATAGAAATAAATGCATCAAGTAGCATGAGAAGTAGTGTAGAGCGGTGCTAGTGGCCCGCTTCGGCCCCCACTATTTCCCGCTACCTCCCACTACAAAGTAGCCACCGCTTCAAATCAAACATGTTTGATAGAAGCAGGAGCACTCTATGCTTCGAAAACACTTGAAAGAAGCAGTAAGTAACGTAGCTTTGTAGTGGGGCCCGATAGCATCCATTCCCGTTACTCTCCCGCTTCTGCTCCTGCTTCTTTCATCAAGAAGCAGGAGCAGTAGCAGAAGAAAGAGCCGGCCAATGGAACCCAGCTTTCACATTTCAACACCGACTCTTGAAAAAATTTTAATCACCCTGGAAAGGCAATGAGGCCTTGAAAGTAACCCAACAAAAACCGTTAATGTTTCTGGGACTGTTGAATCCACACCTGAGCAATACAGAGCAGATGGTCATTTTTATACTCAGATTTTGTTTTACGAATATTGTTTCATTTCGCCAGAAACAAATATCCAATATTATTCATCTTACCTTTCCGATGTTTAGAGTTGTTTCAGACAAAATACTGATCCTCCTCAAAAAGAAGATGTAGCTAGTAAAATCGCAAGTAAATTCACAAGTTAATCTCTTCACCAACTCTTGATGGCGTAATCATCACTTCTAGAAGGCAAACAGTAATGGTTCATAGGCTCTGAGCATCTCGTATGTTGCTAAACAACAGTGCCAACAATAATCCGTCAATATTTCTTGGACTAAAACCATCACCGGGTGACTTTCAGCAAAAGCCCAGAGCAGCAAATAATCGTTGTGCTCAGATTATGTTTTAAGAGCATTGTTTTGTTTCAACATTTCAATCTCTGGGAAACACTGTTCAACTACATACGTGATGTGTTATAGGGGCATGTGTCACAAGTCTCAACATTAGTTTCTAAAGTGATGCTTTCACAAGATTCCTTTGTTGAAATATGTGATGTGTTTTTGGAAAATGCGTCATAAGTCGCAAAAAACAGATTTTGAGATACCATTATATTTGAATAGAGGAGATCAAGCCGATTCCAATGATAGTAAACAGTCTAATAATCTAATAAGTATTTCTAGATTTTAAGTTTGATATTTTCGTTTTTGAAAAAAAATCTTCCAATATTCCTGGGGGTCAATATACAGTAAAGTAACTAAATGTAGTCCATATGAGGACCTTTAAAACGAAAGGTTATATTCTATAGATTGTCCTGAAATTTGGAGATTGATTGATATAACCATGAGTTATTAACCCTTAAAAAGTCAGAACATTCCGATAATGTGATCTTGTAAAAAAAAACAGTTTAAAAAATATCATTTTTGCGACTTATGACTCATTTTCCTGAAACACATCACATACTCTGATTCTGAGAAGGTTTAGTGCTCACAGTAATATCAATACATGTACCAACTCTCAAGAGAGTGTACTCAATTTATCCTTTTGTCTTGAAGGTAACCCTATGGAGTATATTTAGTTACTTTACTAGAAATTGAACACGCAGAAATATTGCAAACGTTTTTTTTTTTAAAAAATAGATACATCAAAGATAAAATAGATAAACACTTCTCAAATATACTTAATTGTCTTAATAATGGGATTTCAAATCAAATCGCTGTACTTCCATTAACTGCCTAACAACTGTAGTGTGTCACCAGAAAATGAGTCACAACCGGCAAAAGATAGATTTTGAGATATCATCTCATTTGAAGAGATTAGATCCAGCCGATTCTAATGAATGTAAACAAAAATAAGTGTCTGCTGAATGTGGAAATTTGCATGAACATCATAATATCCTACATGTTAGAAGCTTATTCAGACATGCTCATGATGCTACCATAATGAGTCTGAGTGGCAAATGTGATGTGTTTCAGGAAAATGGGTCAAGTCGCAGAAAATAGATTTTGAGATATCATCATATTTGAAAAGATGAGATCAAGCCGATTCCAATGATAGTAATAGATTAGGCAAAATCCACCTAAACATCACTCTTAATACTCCTAGAGGCATTTTTGAGTACAAAGGTCCATCAGCACTTTTCTGGCTAATTTGGGTGTGCTGAACACGAAAATCACTGTTGGCAAGCTGAAATCTGACTCCTTCCCTGTCAAAATTCAAAAACAAAAATGGCTGCCATTCAGTTTTTAGAAAAATCATAAAACACACATATATAGTCATGTGATACCTCAAAATGATGGAAATTGAGAGGACAATCCATTTTACCCACTTACCAGGATGTCACAGTAATGTGGTTACCATGACAACCAAATATCCACAGATAATATGTATTTTTCACTCATTTCTGGGAAAAATCATAAAAAAACACATATATGGTCATGTGATACCTCAAAATGATAGTAATGCAGAGGGGAATCCATTTCTGTATTTCAATATTCTCATTGTTGTAAGGCCATGTTATAGCATATTACAGCATATCATAACAAAATCTGAATAAAAAGTCCATACATTCCTGGATATAACATTATTGTTCAACCAGTTGAAGAACTGCCATATATAAGTAGTACATCAACCTGATTGCATGCAATATCATTGGCATATCAATATTGCTATGAAGGCTATAGATTTATGAAGGCAATTCAGAGACTAGAAATATATACAATTGTAAAGCATCAGATGTACAGAGAAATGGTCACAAGTCAGCTTTTATATATAGTGTTGTGTCTATTCCCTTATGTTGCAGTAGACCCCTGCATTTTTATCACACTGACAGTTTTGAAGTGCATGGTAGAATAGTTTTCCTACAACCTCAATGTTGATTTGTACTCCCAGTCTTGCATTGACTTGATATCAGTGATATGCAAGCATCAGCTACAGCATCTTTGGTAACAAGTTGCTGGTCCTTTTGTTTCCACCCAAGTGTTGTAGGGTTAGAAATATTAGGATAAACCATATGAGCAAAGTTCTAGACCAGGGCTTAGTAATGGGCACAATGAATATGCAGCATTGTTGTAAGGACATGTCTTATACCGTTTTCTGAACAGAAGTAGCCTTGCATTATCAATTGATGTTGCTCCTGGCATTTTGTACATAGCAGAAGAACTTCTCAACTAAGATACCATATCTTGGCTGAGTTCCAGTTTACTCCAAGTTCATGGAGTAAGTCATGTTGTTCAAGAAACACATTGTACATGGTTTGTTGTCTGTGGTTTGCTATGAATGATGTGTCTGACCTTCTTATGGCATGGAAGGCAGGAAAATGCTAGCAGAGACCTTCAGGGATATTGTGTATAACCTCATGCACTGGAATATACATTTGAAGAAGAATGGATGGCATGGAGAATGAGTAGTGTCTGCTTAGTCATACTCTGCTACAAGAGGACCATGGTTAAGGGGGATAGTACTTTTCACCTCACCATTGGGGAAGCTGCCACTAATAACATCCTTCCTAATGTATTTCCCACTTTCAGAACAGTATCACTCAAGACATCTGTGTAATCCTCATCATAAAAAAGCCTCCCACAGCCTAGATTCAAACTCCCGACTGTGAAGCAAATGCTCTATCCATTGTGCTACAGACTCCTAATTTCGCTCAGCCATAGCCATTGGGCAGTGGCATCATTTTAAAGCTGATTTAAAACCCCCGAATAGAAGTTAGTGGGTTTAGAATGCACCAGGTCTCTCATAAGGTAAGTCTAATATTTAAGAAAAATGAGAAAATACTTAGTGTCTAAAGCTTTGATATTTAGCATCTAGATCTACATGTATGACGTTTAGCATCTACAGGTGTGATGTTTAGCATCGTCAAATATTTTTGCAGTTTAGATTAATGTGTAGAACGTCTCAAAATGTGTCTAACGTCTCATGAGGACGTTATTCCGTCCTCTGTTGATACACTAGGAAGACGTTAGTGTCTAATTCTCTTTAGTCCATTTTGGGTAAGATTTCGCGTGCACTTATTATACTACAAACCGCGTTGGTCTAGTGGTGCCACCACGGTGTTCCACGGACTAAAATCAATATACAACTCGGATTTAGCGTGAGAACTGTCTGTACTCCCATAGACGTCCCTCGGCCTTCGGCCTTGGGACGTCTATGGGAGTACAGACAGTTCTCACGCTAAAATCCTCGTTGTCTATTGCTATAGTATCAACTGAAGACGCTGCCCTTATACATTTTTTAGAGTGTACCTCCTCCACATCCCCCACCATCTCCTCCAACTCCTCCCCCACCTCTTACTCCACCTCCTCCTTGAGCTTCTCTACCTCCTCTTCCTCTTCTTCTACCTCCTGCACCTCCTCCACCTCTACCACCTCTGCCACCACCTCCTCCACCTCTACCACCTCTGCCACCACCTCCTCCACCTCTACCACCTCTGCCACCACCTCCTCCACCTCTACCACCTCTGCCACCACCTCCTCCACCTCTACCACCTCTGCCACCACCTCCTCCACCTCTACCACCTCTGCCACCACCTCCTCCTCCTCTACCACCTCTGCCACCACCTCCTCCACCTCTACCACCTCTGCCACCACCTCCTCCACCTCTACCACCTCTGCCACCACCTCCTCCACCTCTACCACCTCTGCCACCTCCTCCTCCTCCTCTACCACCTCTGCCACCACCTCCTCCACCTCTACCACCTCTGCCACCACCTCCTCCACCTCTACCACCTCTGCCACCACCTCCTCCACCTCTACCACCTCTGCCACCTCCTCCTCCACCTCTACCACCTCTGCCACCACCTCCTCCACCTCTACCACCTCTGCCACCACCTCCTCCACCTCTACCACCTCTGCCACCACCTCCTCCACCTCTACCACCTCTGCCACCACCTCCTCCACCTCTACCACCTCTGCCACCTCCTCCTCCACCTCTACCACCTCTGCCACCACCTCCTCCACCTCTACCACCTCTGCCACCACCTCCTCCACCTCTACCACCTCTGCCACCACCTCCTCCACCTCTACCACCTCTGCCACCACCTCCTCCACCTCTACCACCTCTGCCACCACCTCCTCCTCCTCTACCACCTCTGCCACCACCTCCTCCTCCTCTACCACCTCTGCCACCACCTCCTCCACCTCTACCACCTCTGCCACCACCTCCTCCTCCTCTACCACCTCTGCCACCACCTCCTCCTCCTCTACCACCTCTGCCACCACCTCCTCCTCCTCTACCACCTCTGCCACCACCTCCTCCTCCTCTACCACCTCTGCCACCACCTCCTCCTCCTCTACCACCTCTGCCACCACCTCCTCCTCCTCTACCACCTCTGCCACCACCTCCTCCTCCTCCTCCTTCTCCATCACCTCCACCTTCAGTTCCTCCAACTCCACCTTCACCTCCACCTGCTCCTCCTCCTCCAACTTCACAGTCTCCACCTCCTCTTCTACCACTACGTCCTCTACCTACTACTCCACCTCTACCTCCACCTCCACCTCCTCCACCCACCTGAATTACCCCCACCCCCCTCAACCTGTCCCCTCCCTCGATCCCCCCATTACCTCCTCCTCTCCAGAGCATCCTTTCGCCGGTCAAACATCCCTCTTTATTGTCTTTCATGTTCACCTCATTAGAGACCATGGCCTCAATACAAGACAATCCTAGGCTTTGATCTTAAATTAGACGTGGGATGAACGTGGATTTCTCCTCTTGTCTTCTTGTATCTACGTTAATAAGGATGTCCTTACTCTATGTATGTTATATGTGATGTGTTTCAGGAAAATGAGTCACAAGTCGCAAAAAATGAATTTTGCGATATCATCATATTTGATTAGATGAGATCAAGGGGATTAAGGGGATTTCAATGATAGTAAACACTTGGACACTAAAATAAGAGAGACAAAACCCCCACACGACATCTGGTGGCAAAACATCCCTGCAACAGATAGAACAGCCAGCCCGAATCCAGTCCGGCCGGCCGCACCCGGATAACCGGGCGACTAGACCGGGAGCTCGGGACACTGGCTAGCAGCGCCGGGCCAGAGCGGGGATAACCGCTCCGACCCGGCACCACCACACTCAGCACCACAATACTTGGCACCACAATACCCCCCTCCCCCCCTTTTTCTGGAGGGAGGACCGACTAGACACGAACTGGCTAGAACTAAACAGGTCCTAAGTAAGACGTATAATACATTAAATCGTAAAGACACATACAGTGGAAATGGAACATAAGGACATAGAAGAACGACAAAATATTAAAATAGAACAAAAAAGTTATAGTAAAGAAAGGGTAGTTTAAGACAAGAATTGACATCAGACATAGGCTAACAGTAAAATATTAAAATAAGAGAGACAAAACCCCCACACGACATCTGGTGGCAAAACATCCCTGCAACAGATAGAACAGCCAGCCCGAATCCAGTCCGGCCGGCCGCACCCGGATAACCGGGCGACTAGACCGGGAGCTCGGGACACTGGCTAGCAGCGCCGGGCCAGAGCGGGGATAACCGCTCCGACCCGGCACCACCACACTCAGCACCACAATACCCCCCTCCCCCCCTTTTTCTGGAGGGAGGACCGACTAGACACGAACTGGCTAGAACTAAACAGGTCCTAAGTAAGACGTATAATACATTAAATCGTAAAGACACATACAGTGGAAATGGAACATAAGGACATAGAAGAACGACATGTGAAAAAGTAAAGTGAAGGAATATTAAAAAGCCTACACACGCGCGGTGTAAGTAAAAACAATATATTCCTATAACAACACAATACAATATGAAACATACCTTTAACTTGGGAGAATAATAATGAAGAAAAACTCTAACCCGAGGTATGATCACAATCACTGGTAGGATAAATCCGGTAAAATAAAATCACAGAGGTCCATATGCTTTAGCATAAAATAATGTCCATGTAAATAGAGTAGATGTCCACGTAGTGTCTGTTGCAGGGAATCAGGGGGTTGTTGTCTCGGAGAGGACTGGAAATATCCGCGAACGACTGCATCCGGCCCGGTTGACTTCGGCGTAGCCAGATGCCAATGATACTGGCGCTCCCACGCCGCCGTCCATCCGGAAAACAACAAATAAACACACAATCATCATCACACTACAAAAAACAGTGGAAGAGCACTAATACTCATCCATCACTGTGCCCTTCTCACCCCGAAGCAACCGATTCTCCTCCTCAACAGATATCTCCATCTCAGGACTTTCCTCAGCTGCATCCGAGTCCACAACTTCACCCTCACCCGTATCCTGGGTCAAGTTTTCTTCCAGCCTCTTCATCTCCAACGCCAGTCTTGCGGGACTATCCAAAGCCTTATCGGGAACTAGCACAGCGGTTCTCTCCGGGCTAGCAACCGGAGTGGAAGTAACCCTCGCAGCGCTAGGCCTAGGAGTCAGCGTCACCATAGTGCGGGGTTTCGGCAACAGAGCGGGTTTTCCCCCCCGAACCATCCCCGGCTTGGCAGCATGTGGCACCGAACCACCGGATGGTGGTGGGTTTTCCCCGAAACCAACTCCACCAGCCACCGCAGCACTATAGAGAGGCACTTGCGGTGATTGCCGAACTCTAGACACAGCAGGAGGACTAAACAAAGGCGGAGCCATGCGCATAGCCATCTGCGCATTCGGGTCCGCGAAAGCACTCATATTAGGATCCGCAGCAGTATATTGAGGCAAATTCTGTCCAAAAGACTGGAAAAAGGCATCCCAGGAGGGAAAGGCCGGCATAGTCATAGCAACAGGTGGTGGAGGCGGCAATTGTTGAGCAGCAGGCTGAGGCAAGTGTTCCTCAAACATTTCCTTGAAGAGACCCGACATCACTTCCCGCATATCTGAAATGCTAACTGTACCACCAACAGCTCCGGTTTTCTCCGACTTTTCCTCCTCCTCCATAACTTGATCCTCCGGCTTACCCTGCACTTCAGTTTCCACCTTATCTTTCTCCGTCTTCTTCCGCTTAGAATCCGGACCACCTTGCTGTTCATAGCGGGACAACTTACGACGCAACTCCATATTTACTTCACGCGAACGGTTATCCTCCTCCTAGACGGGTGAAGAGGATGAAGCAGTTGCAGTATTGGAGGAAGATGAGTTACCCTTGGCTGAAACAATGGATAATTTGTTGCAGTCCGAGTATCTGTCCGAGAGGCCCCGCCGAACTGTTAGACCTCCGGATAGATATGGGATGGGGATTAGTTAATGTGTTTGGATGTAATGGTGCGAAGTAGAAAACAAATTACACAACGAGAAGTACTGCGGTAGAGTCGGGCCGGGCGCGGAAGCTTGTGTGTAGAGCTCCGGTTCGACCTTGGAAGATATCACTATATTGGTTGGCTGTGTTAATGTTTGCTCCGATCGGTTTAACTGGCCAGTTGACCTCCTCGGGTTGCCGGACCCATTGGGAAATAAAGTGGGGAGTACCAGTCTATAACCTTTTTGGCTTAAATCATTGATATAGTCGTGTTTTTGTTGTATGTATGTCTGGCTCGGGGGCATTATCAGTTGTTGTGTCTACAGGTAGGGGTTGGGGCATTGCTCATTTGGGGGTATGACCAATTGAGGCCGGGTCATGAGTCGTCTGCGGCTGGTTACTTGACTGGTGTTGCTATTTTTAGACCCGGTGACCTCGTTCTCGCGTGAAGGAATGAGAGGTGGCTGGTGTGAACCAGTCAGTCAGTTGCATTCAGTCGACTTGGTCGGTCGTGTCCCACTGTATGCTATTGCCCCACGTGGAATAAAATAGTCGAATTGTCGAATATTCCTTTGCATTTCATTGTCACACAATACCACAATACACGTTCCGAACGCTCCGAACGCTCTGCACCAGACAGCATAGAACTCTGGTCTACCACCGATGACTCAATGGAGGAGTTCATGTGATCAGCGCTCCCATAACTGCTACTTGGAGGCTTCTTCCAAACACTCGCAGGGGCCGGGCCTGAACCATGAGAGGACGGGTGCTTGGGGATCACAAACCGCCAAGAACCACCAGTCCTCCCGAGAACAGACACGGTCTCCCAATCTCCTCTGGTCATTCTCGCAAACTTTTGACACCCGTAATTTGGGAACTCCTTTTGAAACACCCGAAAACTTATGCACATATCAAGTGCAGTGTCCCTCTTCTCATGGTGCTGCGTCATACAGTGCCTCACTAATTCTGATCGGCGATCCAATCTCACCAAACAAGACGAAGCATGTGGGCAGGTCAGCTGGTAACTAGCCGGACAATGCTCCTCCACCAGATGCCGGTAAAACCTTTCCCTCGTTCTGTAAGAATGAACCCCATCCGGATTGATGGCCGGGTCCAAATGCCGGCAATACACAAAAGGACACCTCTGCCCCGGGCTCCACAAACGCTCCACACTATTCAGCTTCACAAGCACCGTCGGGTTAATCACCACCTCCCGGGTTGATTCCGGCTGCCGACCAGTACGACTCTTCAAGAAATGAAATTCCATCTCGTACTTAGACATCAAAGTCCCGTTTGAGTATTCGGCCATGGCCTCATCCTCATCCTCGGACTCAGGACAGACAGGGAAGGTATCCTCCACACTTGGTACCACAGGGGCAATTTCCTCCTCCAGCACTACAAAAGTGTCAAGCTTTTTCTGTAAAGCATTCCACCGGGTCAAATTTCTCACAGCAAAGTCAGGGTCCTCACGTTTCTTGATAAACTTCCCCGACCTGTAACGAGAAATCCTGTGTTGCCGTTCAATCGCTTGGACCTCCTTCTCCGAACCAACTTTCGCAGAACTAGGTTTAGGCTTCTTCTTTTTAGACTTCACCTCCACAAAACCGACTAGTTCCATCCTTTTTGCCGACCATGACTATCCCCGCCCCCCACGGGCCATTGCTGGGTTCAATGACACCTTTTTTAAGCATATCCTGGATCTGCAGTTCCGCCGCATCACGTTTCGCCGGGGGCAATCGCCGAATAAATATACAGTTCGGGAATTGTTACGTATGATGGAAGCGGTACATAGCTCGGCTATGTCTTCTCAGACGCGAAAGGATGCTTTTATGGCTCTGAGGCAGACTCCGGGTCAAACACCGGCTAACTTTGCAGATACTGTTTCTAAGAAGGCTTTGCATGCATTCGGGAAATGGGATAGTATGTTACACACTATGGCTATGAAGGTGTTTCTGGACGGTTTGGTGGATCCAGGGATGGCTATGCATGTAGCGCTGCAGGAGCCGAAGAATATTGCGGCTGCCGGAGCTATTGCCACGCGCTATTGGGATGTGATTAAAAATAACCCTTGATTAGCTGCTAGTTTGATGACTGTGTCAGGGGGGTCGGAAGGCAGCGAGAGATCGAGAGGTGAAAATGTTGCGGCAGTTGCTAAGGTGGAGGGTGTTAGCAGCCTGCCTATAAGTCCGGGTTTGCTTGGTGAATTTTATGCTTTCAAAGCTTGGGATGCTACGAAGTCCAAGTCTACTCCGAAGATGCAGAGTGCTGAGAAGACTCAGCCAGAAGCTGAGCGTAAGCCGTTCCGGAAAGGCACGTTTAAAAAA
This sequence comes from Sthenelais limicola, assembly GCA_942159475.1. Taxonomy (NCBI): domain Eukaryota; kingdom Metazoa; phylum Annelida; class Polychaeta; order Phyllodocida; family Sigalionidae; genus Sthenelais; species Sthenelais limicola. The sequence continues at coordinate 65,568,995 of OW804102.1, read as the reverse complement.
CCTATCTGCTATTATTGCAGGGAAGAAGGCCATCTGATAACTGAGTGTGACCAGCAAGCTTTGCATTTTGCGAGTATGAAGAGACAAGCGGAGCGCGAAGCAGCATTGAAGGAATCCGGGAATCCGGGAAACTCTGCCAGCCCCTCCTAGGCGGTGGAGTGGGGGCAGAGGGTAATACACATGCCGCAGTATGTCAGAACTCGGGGAAAACACCGATGGAGGTTTCGGTTCGGCCGCCCTCAGCCGGGTTAGGGGACGCCCGTGGTATTAACTCGGTGGGGAGTGTATGCGGAGATTCGGAGGTGAAATCGGATATGCTTTCATGTATGGTGGAAGTGGTGCATCAGGGTGTACCCGAACATGCTTGCTTGCCGGGGCAAATTTTAAAGGTTGAATGGGGAGGGTATGGCTCCCTGGTAAGCAAGATTATGGCATGTGATCTTCGTAATTTTGATATAACTATTTCGGACAGAAGTATACCGTGGATTGCTGACCGAATGTATGCGGATGTGACGATAGTGAATGTGACTGGCCAGTTTCTTATTGATTGGGGTGCTCAATGTACATTAATAAAGAAGGAAATGTACGATGAGTTGTCGGTAAAGCCTTACCTGATACCGTGCCAGGTAACGTGCTATGCCGGCACAGGACATGATCTTGTCACACATGGTTGTGTACGAGTAGCCCTCGGGATAGGAGGAGCGTGGTTCGCTCTTACTTGTATGGTAATAAGTGGTTTAATGGGAAGAGAAGCTGGTATTCTGGGCATGGATTTTATCCTAACGCACAGATGCAATTCGGATTGGTCCGGTGAATTCACCCTTGAGGCAGGTGAACAGTCCGTGATGTGCCGGGGCTTGCAAAGCGGTACACTCAGCCGAAATGGGTATGAGGGAATCTTTTTAGATGCTTTTTCTACCATTTGTAGTTGTGTGGACTTTGAACCGGCGGGTGAAGATGTATTCTTTGAATCGGGACAAGCCGAGTTGGGGCATTGTGTAGTTGTGAGTCGGCTGGTCGCAGGCGACCGGCAATGTACGACAATATCGTTGCATAATCCTGCCAGCTCCCCTTTGATGTTCAGTTTATCATCACCTGGACTGAGGGATCTTGCTGAGGAAGGCGAGAGCCCCATGGTTGATATGGATTTATTGGAACCGGAGGTGCCTATGATGCTCTCCGGGGATGGGTGTCCATTGGAGAAGTTAGTTCGGGAGTCTCATCTGGAAACAGTGGCTGACAGACGTAGATTGCTGACTATTCTGTGGGAGTATAAAGATTGCTTCCGACTACCGGGAGAGATTCTCGGCCACACGGATAAAGTTACGCATGTGATCGACACTGGGGATGCTCGCCCGATTAAATGTGCATGTCGGCGATTGCCCCCGGCGAAACGTGATGCGGCGGAACTGCAGATCCAGGATATGCTTAAAAAAGGTGTCATTGAACCCAGCAATGGCCCGTGGGGGGCGGGGATAGTCATGGTCGGCAAAAAGGATGGAACTAGTCGGTTTTGTGCTGACTATAGGCCCCTTAATTTGGTGACTAAGAAAGACTCTTTCCCGCTTCCCCGAATTGATGAGTGTATTGAAGCCCTTGGAGGTATGAAGTGGTTTATCACCCTGGATTTGGAAAGTGGTTATTGGCAAATAGCGATGGATGAGGCTAGTAAGGAGAAAACAGCCTTTGTCTCGTCCAGTGGGCTATACCAATTTAAAGTGATGAGTTTCGGGTTATGCAATGCCCCGGCTACCTTTGAGCGCATGATGGAGCAGATGTTGGTAGGGTTGCGCTGGAAGTGTTGCCTGGTGTATTTGGATGACATAATTATATTCGGAGCTAATTTTGAAGAAACTTTACGAAATATGGAATTGGTGTTGCAACGATTGCGGAGTTACGGGTTAAAACTTAAGCCAAAGAAGTGCTCCTTCTTCCACTTGGAGGTGTTGTATCTCGGACGGGTAGTGTCGCAGAAAGGAATTCGCCCGGATCCAAGCAAGTTGGATCGGGTGAAGACCTGGCCGATACCATCCACCGTTAAAGAGGTGAGGCAATTCCTCGGGTTTGCATCATATTATAGGGATTTTATGCCTTATTTTTCCGAGGTTGCTGGTCCGATTCAGGCCTTGGTGGTAGGTGGAGACCAAAAGAAAAGTAGAAAAGTTGTGTTCGATGAAAGCTGCATGTTGGCGTTTGAGAAACTCAAGCATTTGCTTACTTCGGCCCCAGTGTTAGGCTATCCGCAACCCCTGGGTACCATCATTTTAGATACGGATGCTTCCGGATTTGGTATGGCTGGGATTTTATCCCAGATTCAGAAAGATAAGGAAGTGGTGTTGAGCTATGCTAGCAATTCCCTGTCTAAGGCACAGCGTAATTATTGTACCACCAAACGTGAACTGTTGGCGGTTTTGACCTATCTCAGTAAGTTTCAACATTACGTCATTGGTAGGAGTGATTTTATGCTGAGAACAGACCACGCGTCTTTGCGGTGGCTTATGAATTTCAAAGACCCGACCAATATGTTGGCGAGGTGGCTGACCACCCTTCAGCATTACGGGGTTTCGGAGAATCAGATAGTTCACCGGCCGGGGAAGCATCATCTGAATGTGGATGCGCTCTCGCGACTTCCCATTCGGAAGTGTCCCCGGGAGGACTGTCCGGACTGTGGGGCACATGAGGCTGTGGTTGCTGTTATGACAATAGATTACCAGCTATTTTCATCTTTGGCGGGTGATCGGTTGTCATCGTCCCAGCATGAGGATGATGTGCTTTCTCGCATAATCACTTTGGTAGAGGAGGGAGTCAAAACTCTCACTAAGGCTGTCATGTTGCCGGAAGGTGATGAATATTGTTTCTATGCCCGGCTACTGTCAACTTTAGTTATGAAGGATAATTTGTTGTGTTTGGAATGGGAGAGTGATAATGGTGTAATCTATTATCGTGCAGCTGTACCATCTGGTTTACGTAAGGAGCTGTTCCATACTTTGCATGGAAACAAATTGGCGGCCCATTTCGGCGAATTTAAGACTTATCAAGCGGCATTACATAAATTTATTTGGCCCCGGATGCGCTCTGATATAGCCGACTGGGTACGTGGGTGTGAAATTTGTGCTTCGTGCAAGAGCCGGGGAGGCCGGGGTGTCTCTCCTTTGAAAAAGGAGTTGCAGGGAGTGAGATGGAGTCGGGTGGCTCTAGATATTATTGGTCCTTTTCGGAAAACACCTAGAGGGAATGTATGTGTTATGGTGGTGACGGATTATTTCAGTAAATGGGCTGAGGCTTACCCCTTGCCCGACCATACTGCTGCAACGTGTGCGATGGTGTTATTCACTGAGTGGATATTACGCTATGGCCCGCCAGTCTCTTTGCAGACGGACGGGGCTCCGGAGTTCCGGTCAAGTTTGATGAAGAATTTGCTTGGAATGTTAGACATTGAAAAGCTAATGACCTTGCCCTATAGACCCGAATCTAATGGACAGGTAGAACGCTTTAATAGGGTTTTGGTCGAGCAATTGTCTTGTCTGACGGAGTATGAGGATGTAAATTGGGATTTATTAGTTCCTTGCATTGCTCATGCTTATCGGGGTGCTGTCCATAAGAGTACACATTGTACACCAAACATGGTGGTATTTGGTTCTGAGGTGACGGTACCAGCTGACATTATTTATGGAACTCTGAGTGGTGATGTGGATTTTCCTTGCCCAACTGTATTTGTGGAGGAGATTCGTTCTTTATTGAGGAAGGGACATCAATTTGTGAGAGAGCAATTGGGCCATTCGGCTGTATTTCAAAAGAGGTATTTTGATAGGAGAGCTCGGCCTAAGGAATTCAAGGAAGGGGACCTAGTGTGGAGATATGCCACTCCCATGGCTCAGAAGAAGTATGGGCCTAAATGGGATGGACCCTTTCTGGTGGTTCGGAGGGTGCAGGGTTCTACCTATGAATTGCAAACTGCGGATGGCCTCTTGAGGTGGAATGGCAATTTGTTGAAGCCGGCTTTTGATGCTGATGGACAACCGGTTCAAGCTACTAATCTTCATCGGGCCCCTGAATACCAGAAGCAGGTGGCTAAGGGCCGGGACATTCTTCGGGTCTCTCCTGTTGGCAAGGTATTGCCCGGGTCGGAGGCACCGGTTCCTAAGCCAGCTAAGAAAATTGTGCATCATGTTAGGAAAAGAGGCAGACCGCCGCGTGCTCCTCCTAAAACTACTGTCTTGCCACAGTCAGAGGTTTGGGGGACTCGGGTGCGAATTCTGTCGAGTCGGGTGAAGAGGATGAAGCAGTTGCAGTATTGGAGGAAGATGAGTTACCCTTGGCTGAAACAATGGATAATTTGTTGCAGTCCGAGTATCTGTCCGAGAGGCCCCGCCGAACTGTTAGACCTCCGGATAGATATGGGATGGGGATTAGTTAATGTGTTTGGATGTAATGGTGCGAAGTAGAAAACAAATTACACAACGAGAAGTACTGCGGTAGAGTCGGGCCGGGCGCGGAAGCTTGTGTGTAGAGCTCCGGTTCGACCTTGGAAGATATCACTATATTGGTTGGCTGTGTTAATTTTTGCTCAGATCGGTTTAACTGGCCAGTTGACCTCCTCGGGTTGCCGGACCCATTGGGAAATAAAGTGGGGAGTACCAGTCTATAACCTTTTTGGCTTAAATCATTGATATAGTCGTGTTTTTGTTGTATGTATGTCTGGCTCGGGGGCATTATCAGTTGTTGTGTCTACAGGTAGGGGTTGGGGCATTGCTCATTTGGGGGTATGACCAATTGAGGCCGGGTCATGAGTCGTCTGCGGCTGGTTACTTGACTGGTGTTGCTATTTTTAGACCCGGTGACCTCGTTCTCGCGTGAAGGAACGAGAGGTGGCTGGTGTGAACCAGTCAGTCAGTTGCATTCGGTCGACTTGGTCGGTCGTGTCCCACTGTATGCTATTGCCCCACGTGGAATAAAATAGTCGAATTGTCGAATATTCCTTTGCATTTCATTGAAGTTTCAGTTGTCGTAACTGTGCAGAAAGTGTGACCCGGTTTTGAAAGTGTTCGTGTTGAATAGGATCAGGTTGTGATCCTGTCAGTGGCCGTGTTATGGCCGACGAGGAGAAGCCGGGCGGCTCACAGGGTTATGCTGCTGATTTCCCTGAGATGGCGAAAGTTCCTGCCCCGAACCCTGAACTTGCTGTGAAGAAAAAGTTGAGTGAACAGAGGAAGGCTGAGCGGAAAGCTCGGGAGCAGTCCCGGCTTGCTGCAATGAAGAAGGCAACTGTGGCTAAGCAGTCGCTGTTGAAGAAATCAGCTGTGGTGAAAGCTACTAAGGTGAAGAAACCCGGGAAGAAGTTAACTGAGAAGCCGGCTACTAAGGTGGTGGAAAGGACCAGTCCCCGGAGGGCTAATCCCGGAGTTGTAGCGGCTGATACTCAGCTTCCCGAAGCTCAGCTTGCTGCAGCGGGGCAGACGGAGAGAGCTCCTTCTCCCGCGGCCTCTGACGTGGTGGTTGTGGACAGTCCCGAGTCTACCCCGGCTCCCCGAGCCGAAGAGGGAGAGATAGTGGAGGATGATGCTACGGCTGCTGTTGGGGACCCGGGCACGGAAGGTGTCACCCCGGACACTGCTCAGCTTACCGCTGAAGGTGTTGAAAAAACACAGGAGGCGGAGGAAATGGATACCACTCCTGTTGTTGATGTTGTAACCGAAAAACCTGAGGATGATGCTGGTTTTGTGGAGGTGAAGTCTAAAAAGAAGAAGCCTAAACCTAGTTCTGCGAAAGTTGGTTCGGAGAAGGAGGTCCAAGCGATTGAACGGCAACACGGGATTTCTCGTTACAGGTCGGGGAAGTTTATCAAGAAACGTGAGGACCCTGACTTTGCTGTGAGAAATTTGACCCGGTGGAATGCTTTACAGAAAAAGCTTGACACTTTTGTAGTGCTGGAGGAGGAAATTGCCCCTGTGGTACCAAGTGTGGAGGATACCTTCCCTGTCTGTCCGGAGTCCGAGGATGAGGATGAGGCCATGGCCGAATACTCAAACGGGACTTTGATGTCTAAGTACGAGATGGAATTTCATTTCTTGAAGAGTCGTACTGGTCGGCAGCCGGAATCAACCCGGGAGGTGGTGATTAACCCGACGGTGCTTGTGAAGCTGAATAGTGTGGAGCGTTTGTGGAGCCCGGGGCAGAGGTGTCCTTTTGTGTATTGCCGGCATTTGGACCCGGCCATCAATCCGGATGGGGTTCGTTCTTACAGAACGAGGGAAAGGTTTTACCGGCATCTGGTGGAGGAGCATTGTCCGGCTAGTTACCAGCTGACCTGCCCACATGCTTCGTCTTGTTTGGTGAGATTGGATCGCCGATCAGAATTAGTGAGGCACTGTATGACGCAGCACCATGAGAAGAGGGACACTGCACTTGATATGTGCATAAGTTTTCGGGTGTTTCAAAAGGAGTTCCCAAATTACGGGTGTCAAAAGTTTGCGAGAATGACCAGAGGAGATTGGGAGACCGTGTCTGTTCTCGGGAGGACTGGTGGTTCTAGGCGGTTTGTGATCCCCAAGCACCCGTCCTCTCATGGTTCAGGCCCGGCCCCTGCGAGTGTTTGGAAGAAGCCTCCAAGTAGCAGTTATGGGAGCGCTGATCACATGAACTCCTCCATTGAGTCATCGGTGGTAGACCAGAGTTCTATGCTGTCTGGTGCAGAGCGTTCGGAGCGTTCAGAACGTGTTCGGCCAATGGGAAGTCGAATCCCGAATGTTGATGCCACCTATGACCATGTTTCTAAGTCTTTGGAAAGAATAACTGCATGTATGGACGCCGGAGTTTCGGCCATTCAGTCGACTGCTTCGGCTGTCATGGCGGATATTCGCAACCTAATTGGTGAAGCTTTTGATCCGTTGGAAGGGATCCAGGAGTTGCGGGAACAGGTGAAACTGATTCCGAATCTAGAACAGGAGAATCTGGACTTGCAGGATCAGTTGAGGTTTTATAAAGAGGAGGATAACCGTTCGCGTGAAGTAAATATGGAGTTGCGTCGTAAGTTGTCCCGCTATGAACAGCAAGGTGGTCCGGATTCTAAGCGGAAGAAGACGGAGAAAGATAAGGTGGAAACTGAAGTGCAGGGTAAGCCGGAGGATCAAGTTATGGAGGAGGAGGAAAAGTCGGAGAAAACCGGAGCTGTTGGTGGTACAGTTAGCATTTCAGATATGCGGGAAGTGATGTCGGGTCTCTTCAAGGAAATGTTTGAGGAACACTTGCCTCAGCCTGCTGCTCAACAATTGCCGCCTCCACCACCTGTTGCTATGACTATGCCGGCCTTTCCCTCCTGGGATGCCTTTTTCCAGTCTTTTGGACAGAATTTGCCTCAATATACTGCTGCGGATCCTAATATGAGTGCTTTCGCGGACCCGAATGCGCAGATGGCTATGCGCATGGCTCCGCCTTTGTTTAGTCCTCCTGCTGTGTCTAGAGTTCGGCAATCACCGCAAGTGCCTCTCTATAGTGCTGCGGTGGCTGGTGGAGTTGGTTTCGGGGAAAACCCACCACCATCCGGTGGTTCGGTGCCACATGCTGCCAAGCCGGGGATGGTTCGGGGGGGAAAACCCGCTCTGTTGCCGAAACCCCGCACTATGGTGACGCTGACTCCTAGGCCTAGCGCTGCGAGGGTTACTTCCACTCCGGTTGCTAGCCCGGAGAGAACCGCTGTGCTAGTTCCCGATAAGGCTTTGGATAGTCCCGCAAGACTGGCGTTGGAGATGAAGAGGCTGGAAGAAAACTTGACCCAGGATACGGGTGAGGGTGAAGTTGTGGACTCGGATGCAGCTGAGAAAAGTCCTGAGATGGAGATATCTGTTGAGGAGGAGAATCGGTTGCTTCGGGGTGAGAAGGGCACAGAGATGGATGAGTATTAGTGCTCTTCCACTGTTTTTTGTAGTGTGATGATGATTGTGTGTTTATTTGTTGTTTTCCGGATGGACGGCGGCGTGGGAGCGCCAGTATCATTGGCATCTGGCTACGCCGAAGTCAACCGGGCCGGATGCAGTCGTTCGCGGATAGTTCCAGTCCTCTCCGAACGCTCCGAACGCTCTGCACCAGACAGCATAGAACTCTGGTCTACCACCGATGACTCAATGGAGGAGTTCATGTGATCAGCGCTCCCATAACTGCTACTTGGAGGCTTCTTCCAAACACTCGCAGGGGCCGGGCCTGAACCATGAGAGGACGGGTGCTTGGGGATCGCAAACCGCCTAGAACCACCAGTCCTCCCGAGAACAGACACGGTCTCCCAATCTCCTCTGGTCATTCTCGCAAACTTTTGACACCCGTAATTTGGGAACTCCTTTTGAAACACCCGAAAACTTATGCACATATCAAGTGCAGTGTCCCTCTTCTCATGGTGCTGCGTCATACAGTGCCTCACTAATTCTGATCGGCGATCCAATCTCACCAAACAAGACGAAGCATGTGGGCAGGTCAGCTGGTAACTAGCCGGACAATGCTCCTCCACCAGATGCCGGTAAAACCTTTCCCTCGTTCTGTAAGAACGAACCCCATCCGGATTGATGGCCGGGTCCAAATGCCGGCAATACACAAAAGGACACCTCTGCCCCGGGCTCCACAAACGCTCCACACTATTCAGCTTCACAAGCACCGTCGGGTTAATCACCACCTCCCGGGTTGATTCCGGCTGCCGACCAGTACGACTCTTCAAGAAATGAAATTCCATCTCGTACTTAGACATCAAAGTCCCGTTTGAGTATTCGGCCATGGCCTCATCCTCATCCTCGGACTCCGGACAGACAGGGAAGGTATCCTCCACACTTGGTACCACAGGGGCAATTTCCTCCTCCAGCACTACAAAAGTGTCAAGCTTTTTCTGTAAAGCATTCCACCGGGTCAAATTTCTCACAGCAAAGTCAGGGTCCTCACGTTTCTTGATAAACTTCCCCGACCTGTAACGAGAAATCCCGTGTTGCCGTTCAATCGCTTGGACCTCCTTCTCCGAACCAACTTTCGCAGAACTAGGTTTAGGCTTCTTCTTTTTAGACTTCACCTCCACAAAACCAGCATCATCCTCAGGTTTTTCGGTTACAACATCAACAACAGGAGTGGTATCCATTTCCTCCGCCTCCTGTGTTTTTTCAACACCTTCAGCGGTAAGCTGAGCAGTGTCCGGGGTGACACCTTCCGTGCCCGGGTCTCCAACAGCAGCCGTAGCATCATCCTCCACTATCTCTCCCTCTTCGGCTCGGGGAGCCGGGGTAGACTCGGGACTGTCCACAACCACCACGTCAGAGGCCGCGGGAGAAGGAGCTCTCTCCGTCTGCCCCGCTGCAGCAAGCTGAGCTTCGGGAAGCTGAGTATCAGCCGCTACAACTCCGGGATTAGCCCTCCGGGGACTGGTCCTTTCCACCACCTTAGTAGCCGGCTTCTCAGTTAACTTCTTCCTGGGTTTCTTCACCTTAGTAGCTTTCACCACAGCTGATTTCTTCAACAGCGACTGCTTAGCCACAGTTGCCTTCTTCATTGCAGCAAGCCGGGACTGCTCCCGAGCTTTCCGCTCAGCCTTCCTCTGTTCACTCAACTTTTTCTTCACAGCAAGTTCAGGGTTCGGGGCAGGAACTTTCGCCATCTCAGGGAAATCAGCAGCATAACCCTGTGAGCCGCCCGGCTTCTCCTCGTCGGCCATAACACGGCCACTGACAGGATCACAACCTGATCCTATTCAACACGAACACTTTCAAAACCGGGTCACACTTTCTGCACAGTTACGACAACTGAAACTTCAATGAAATGCAAAGGAATATTCGACAATTCGACTATTTTATTCCACGTGGGGCAATAGCATACAGTGGGACACGACCGACCAAGTCGACCGAATGCAACTGACTGACTGGTTCACACCAGCCACCTCTCGTTCCTTCACGCGAGAACGAGGTCACCGGGTCTAAAAATAGCAACACCAGTCAAGTAACCAGCCGCAGACGACTCATGACCCGGCCTCAATTGGTCATACCCCCAAATGAGCAATGCCCCAACCCCTACCTGTAGACACAACAACTGATAATGCCCCCGAGCCAGACATACATACAACAAAAACACGACTATATCAATGATTTAAGCCAAAAAGGTTATAGACTGGTACTCCCCACTTTATTTCCCAATGGGTCCGGCAACCCGAGGAGGTCAACTGGCCAGTTAAACCGATCTGAGCAAAAATTAACACAGCCAACCAATATAGTGATATCTTCCAAGGTCGAACCGGAGCTCTACACACAAGCTTCCGCGCCCGGCCCGACTCTACCGCAGTACTTCTCGTTGTGTAATTTGTTTTCTACTTCGCACCATTACATCCAAACACATTAACTAATCCCCATCCCATATCTATCCGGAGGTCTAACAGTTCGGCGGGGCCTCTCGGACAGATACTCGGACTGCAACAAATTATCCATTGTTTCAGCCAAGGGTAACTCATCTTCCTCCAATACTGCAACTGCTTCATCCTCTTCACCCGACTCGACAGAATTCGCACCCGAGTCCCCCGAAACCTCTGACTGTGGCAAGACAGTAGTTTTAGGAGGAGCACGCGGCGGTCTGCCTCTTTTCCTAACATGATGCACAATTTTCTTAGCTGGCTTAGGAACCGGTGCCTCCGACCCGGGCAATACCTTGCCAACAGGAGAGACCCGAAGAATGTCCCGGCCCTTAGCCACCTGCTTCTGGTATTCAGGGGCCCGATGAAGATTAGTAGCTTGAACCGGTTGTCCATCAGCATCAAAAGCCGGCTTCAACAAATTGCCATTCCACCTCAAGAGGCCATCCGCAGTTTGCAATTCATAGGTAGAACCCTGCACCCTCCGAACCACCAGAAAGGGTCCATCCCATTTAGGCCCATACTTCTTCTGAGCCATGGGAGTGGCATATCTCCACACTAGGTCCCCTTCCTTGAATTCCTTAGGCCGAGCTCTCCTATCAAAATACCTCTTTTGAAATACAGCCGAATGGCCCAATTGCTCTCTCACAAATTGATGTCCCTTCCTCAATAAAGAACGAATCTCCTCCACAAATACAGTTGGGCAAGGAAAATCCACATCACCACTTAGAGTTCCATAAATAATGTCAGCTGGTACCGTCACCTCAGAACCAAATACCACCATGTTTGGTGTACAATGTGTACTCTTATGGACAGCACCCCGATAAGCATGAGCAATGCAAGGAACTAATAAATCCCAATTTACATCCTCATACTCCGTCAGACAAGACAATTGCTCGACCAAAACCCTATTAAAGCGTTCTACCTGTCCATTAGATTCGGGTCTATAGGGCAAGGTCATTAGCTTTTCAATGTCTAACATTCCAAGCAAATTCTTCATCAAACTTGACCGGAACTCCGGAGCCCCGTCCGTCTGCAAAGAGACTGGCGGGCCATAGCGTAATATCCACTCAGTGAATAACACCATCGCACACGTTGCAGCAGTATGGTCGGGCAAGGGGTAAGCCTCAGCCCATTTACTGAAATAATCCGTCACCACCATAACACATACATTCCCTCTAGGTGTTTTCCGAAAAGGACCAATAATATCTAGAGCCACCCGACTCCATCTCACTCCCTGCAACTCCTTTTTCAAAGGAGAGACACCCCGGCCTCCCCGGCTCTTGCACGAAGCACAAATTTCACACCCACGTACCCAGTCGGCTATATCAGAGCGCATCCGGGGCCAAATAAATTTATGTAATGCCGCTTGATAAGTCTTAAATTCGCCGAAATGGGCCGCCAATTTGTTTCCATGCAAAGTATGGAACAGCTCCTTACGTAAACCAGATGGTACAGCTGCACGATAATAGATTACACCATTATCACTCTCCCATTCCAAACACAACAAATTATCCTTCATAACTAAAGTTGACAGTAGCCGGGCATAGAAACAATATTCATCACTTTCCGGCAACATGACAGCCTTAGTGAGAGTTTTGACTCCCTCCTCTACCAAAGTGATTATGCGAGAAAGCACATCATCCTCATGCTGGGACGATGACAACCGATCACCCGCCAAAGATGAAAATAGCTGGTAATCTATTGTCATAACAGCAACCACAGCCTCATGTGCCCCACAGTCCGGACAGTCCTCCCGGGGACACTTCCGAATGGGAAGTCGCGAGAGCGCATCCACATTCAGATGATGCTTCCCCGGCCGGTGAACTATCTGATTCTCCGAAACCCCGTAATGCTGAAGGGTGGTCAGCCACCTCGCCAACATATTGGTCGGGTCTTTGAAATTCATAAGCCACCGCAAAGACGCGTGGTCTGTTCTCAGCATAAAATCACTCCTACCAATGACGTAATGTTGAAACTTACTGAGATAGGTCAAAACCGCCAACAGTTCACGTTTGGTGGTACAATAATTACGCTGTGCCTTAGACAGGGAATTGCTAGCATAGCTCAACACCACTTCCTTATCTTTCTGAATCTGGGATAAAATCCCAGCCATACCAAATCCGGAAGCATCCGTATCTAAAATGATGGTACCCAGGGGTTGCGGATAGCCTAACACTGGGGCCGAAGTAAGCAAATGCTTGAGTTTCTCAAACGCCAACATGCAGCTTTCATCGAACACAACTTTTCTACTTTTCTTTTGGTCTCCACCTACCACCAAGGCCTGAATCGGACCAGCAACCTCGGAAAAATAAGGCATAAAATCCCTATAATATGATGCAAACCCGAGGAATTGCCTCACCTCTTTAACGGTGGATGGTATCGGCCAGGTCTTCACCCGATCCAACTTGCTTGGATCCGGGCGAATTCCTTTCTGCGACACTACCCGTCCGAGATACAACACCTCCAAGTGGAAGAAGGAGCACTTCTTTGGCTTAAGTTTTAACCCGTAACTCCGCAATCGTTGCAACACCAATTCCATATTTCGTAAAGTTTCTTCAAAATTAGCTCCGAATATAATTATGTCATCCAAATACACCAGGCAACACTTCCAGCGCAACCCTACCAACATCTGCTCCATCATGCGCTCAAAGGTAGCCGGGGCATTGCATAACCCGAAACTCATCACTTTAAATTGGTATAGCCCACTGGACGAGACAAAGGCTGTTTTCTCCTTACTAGCCTCATCCATCGCTATTTGCCAATAACCACTTTCCAAATCCAGGGTGATAAACCACTTCATACCTCCAAGGGCTTCAATACACTCATCAATTCGGGGAAGCGGGAAAGAGTCTTTCTTAGTCACCAAATTAAGGGGCCTATAGTCAGCACAAAACCGACTAGTTCCATCCTTTTTGCCGACCATGACTATCCCCGCCCCCCACGGGCCATTGCTGGGTTCAATGACACCTTTTTTAAGCATATCCTGGATCTGCAGTTCCGCCGCATCACGTTTCGCCGGGGGCAATCGCCGACATGCACATTTAATCGGGCGAGCATCCCCAGTGTCGATCACATGCGTAACTTTATCCGTGTGGCCGAGAATCTCTCCCGGTAGTCGGAAGCAATCTTTATACTCCCACAGAATAGTCAGCAATCTACGTCTGTCAGCCACTGTTTCCAGATGAGACTCCCGAACTAACTTCTCCAATGGACACCCATCCCCGGAGAGCATCATAGGCACCTCCGGTTCCAATAAATCCATATCAACCATGGGGCTCTCGCCTTCCTCAGCAAGATCCCTCAGTCCAGGTGATGATAAACTGAACATCAAAGGGGAGCTGGCAGGATTATGCAACGATATTGTCGTACATTGCCGGTCGCCTGCGACCAGCCGACTCACAACTACACAATGCCCCAACTCGGCTTGTCCCGATTCAAAGAATACATCTTCACCCGCCGGTTCAAAGTCCACACAACTACAAATGGTAGAAAAAGCATCTAAAAAGATTCCCTCATACCCATTTCGGCTGAGTGTACCGCTTTGCAAGCCCCGGCACATCACGGACTGTTCACCTGCCTCAAGGGTGAATTCACCGGACCAATCCGAATTGCATCTGTGCGTTAGGATAAAATCCATGCCCAGAATACCAGCTTCTCTTCCCACTAAACCACTTATTACCATACAAGTAAGAGCGAACCACGCTCCTCCTATCCCGAGGGCTACTCGTACACAACCATGTGTGACAAGATCATGTCCTGTGCCGGCATAGCACGTTACCTGGCACGGTATCAGGTAAGGCTTTACCGACAACTCATCGTACATTTCCTTCTTTATTAATGTACATTGAGCACCCCAATCAATAAGAAACTGGCCAGTCACATTCACTATCGTCACATCCGCATACATTCGGTCAGCAATCCACGGTATACTTCTGTCCGAAATAGTTATATCAAAATTACGAAGATCACATGCCATAATCTTGCTTACCAGGGAGCCATACCCTCCCCATTCAACCTTTAAAATTTGCCCCGGCAAGCAAGCATGTTCGGGTACACCCTGATGCACCACTTCCACCATACATGAAAGCATATCCGATTTCACCTCCGAATCTCCGCATACACTCCCCACCGAGTTAATACCACGGGCGTCCCCTAACCCGGCTGAGGGCGGCCGAACCGAAACCTCCATCGGTGTTTTCCCCGAGTTCTGACATACTGCGGCATGTGTATTACCCTCTGCCCCCACTCCACCGCCTAGGAGGGGCTGGCAGAGTTTCCCGGATTCCCGGATTCCTTCAATGCTGCTTCGCGCTCCGCTTGTCTCTTCATACTCGCAAAATGCAAAGCTTGCTGGTCACACTCAGTTATCAGATGGCCTTCTTCCCTGCAATAATAGCAGATAGGTTTTTTAAACGTGCCTTTCCGGAACGGCTTACGCTCAGCTTCTGGCTGAGTCTTCTCAGCACTCTGCATCTTCGGAGTAGACTTGGACTTCGTAGCATCCCAAGCTTTGAAAGCATAAAATTCACCAAGCAAACCCGGACTTATAGGCAGGCTGCTAACACCCTCCACCTTAGCAACTGCCGCAACATTTTCACCTCTCGATCTCTCGCTGCCTTCCGACCCCCCTGACACAGTCATCAAACTAGCAGCTAATCGAGGGTTATTTTTAATCACATCCCCATAGCGCGTGGCAATAGCTCCGGCAGCCGCAATATTCTTCGGCTCCTGCAGCGCTACATGCATAGCCATCCTGGTCACGGCACCAAATTGTAATGTCTGCTTATTTACTTGTACGGCGATTCGGGTAAATAACAACAAGAATAGAACAACACAGATCTCCGAGTCCTTGCTAGCACTTTAGTCTTTATTGCCGACTAAAAACCCTTCAACCACAGTGAAAAAGGTTCTCCCTCCGCTTCACAGAAGAGAGGGATTAGAACAAAAAAGTTATAGTAAAGAAAGGGTAGTTTAAGACAAGAATTGACATCAGACATAGGCTAACAGTAAAATATTAAAATAAGAGAGACAAAACCCCCACACGACATCTGGTGGCAAAACATCCCTGCAACAGATAGAACAGCCAGCCCGAATCCAGTCCGGCCGGCCGCACCCGGATAACCGGGCGACTAGACCGGGAGCTCGGGACACTGGCTAGCAGCGCCGGGCCAGAGCGGGGATAACCGCTCCGACCCGGCACCACCACACTCAGCACCACACATCATCAACATGAAGGCTTAAAAACGCAAGGATATCTTTTGTACTATGTCCTGCAGTTTGGTACATAGGTTCATATGACTATGTATGCTAGACCTCAGAGAAATCAGAACATTTCAATAAAGGAATTCCTGGGAAAGCTCACCACGAAAAATATCAATTTTGCGACTTATGACTTATTTTACTGAAACACATGACATGTATGAGGCCTGGTGTGGCTGCGTCTTACATCCCTCACTGATACTGGTTCCCTTTTACAATATATCATAGTTTTACTCCTCCTCTGGAACTGTATGTCATCCACTACACTATGAGGATATATGAATAAGACCAGTAGTCATCGACTAATTATTGCTGCTACTCTTATTATTGTATATGTATGTATTATTGTTTATTTCTGAAAACAGTGCATGATAAAAATATAAATAATTTACATCGGAAATGGGTCAGTCCTCTTCTGTGGCAGCCATAGCTCTTCCAGAGGGTCCCTTGGACTAGACTTTTTAGTTACAACTTACAGTATATTGAGGTATAAAGTGACTAGTTACCTACACTACTGCAATGGGATGCAATAGCTATATCTTTATCAAGGTGTGACCCATGGTATTGGGTTTCCTTGTGTATAATTTTGTGGACGCCATCCTTTTGTTAAATTTAGGTTAATTTAAGTTTGATGGATAAAATGAGAGAAAATGGATTGTGTGTTTGTACAGGTAGTGTATCCCATTTTCAAAATCAGCTATGTCCTGGCATTCTTGCGAACACTGCGTTGACTGCTGTTTATATATTTTTACATTCTTTAAAATGTTATGATGACTAGAGGGTCTAGATGCATGTGGGGTAACATTCTGGCGAACACTGACCCCAATTAGCATCCACATCCTTCACAATTGTATAAATATTTTTGACTAGTTTAGTAATATTTTTGTTTACGGCCTGCCCGAGTGAGATCGATGTTGGGGTCTGTCCATTATCCCATGTGGGAGAAGAAGTTTTCTTCAAGGTATATTTTGAATTCAACCAATGTTGGGCAGTTTCTCCCAGCTAATATATAACTAATATAATCAGTAATCTCTGACTAATCAACGCTGCTACTCTTATTACTAATATAATCAGTAATCTCTGACTAATCAACGCTGCTACTCTTATTACTAATATAATCAGTAATCTCTGACTAATCAACGCTGCTACTCTTATTACTAGTACAATCAGTAATCTCTGACTAATCAACGCTGCTACTCTTATTACTAGTATAATCAGTAATCTTTGACTAATCAACGCTGCTACTCTTATTATTGATCATTTCTCACTACTCCACTCTAAAAAAAGGTGGATAATTTGATTAAACAATGTATGTTATATGAGTGTTAAATGAGGAACTCGGCAGGGGGCCAGGGATCAGGTTGAGTAAGGATACTTGTTTTAGTGCCCTATGATGCTTATCACTGAGCTCACTGCCCAAGGACTCCGATCATGTTCTAAGCATCACTTTCATGGAACGTTAGGCGGGATCATTGGCGGAAGAAAAGATCACTCTCCCACAATCCCTCTACCTTCCGCTACTCTAGCGCCACCCTACTGACTATATAACCCTCTACCTCACACTAACTCCTCCTCACTCTCATTCAACTTTCATATTTCCCACCCACCCACATTCCTATCTACAATCATTTCATCATTTTACACTTCAATTTTACCCATAAAGGGTTTATATTATCTTACAATCAAATTCATTCATTCTTATCAAACTTTTATTCTCAAATCAATTTAATAAATCAACCTCATTTTTACAATTATACCTCTCAACAATTTTTACAAAATAAAAATATCCCAAAAGGAGCCACCTCTTTTCATCTTCTTCAAATGTGTCCACTTTAGGTTGACGGTTGAACTTGTGATGTAATTAATTGCTGATTGATGCTACCTCTGTCTAAGGTAGAGTGCCTCCTATGTCCCCAGGCACATCATACCTCAATTATTCGTACTCCGTTATTTAATACCACATCTCATCTCATACCATTTATCTATTCACTGTTAACTATAATTTATTTCATAATACATGTTGTTAATGTTGTAACTAAGTTATCAAATCAAGTATAGGCATTCTCTGGAAGACCTGTCTAATTCAGGAATGTATTTTTGTTTTAACCAGACAATGAACTCCTTTGTGAAACTAGATCAGCATAATAAAGAATACTTGAATTGAATTGAATTACTTCTCCCGAGCTAATCAGTCATCTTCTTCCTCTGAGGCAACCCTTG
Organism: Sthenelais limicola; assembly: GCA_942159475.1. Lineage (NCBI taxonomy): Eukaryota > Metazoa > Annelida > Polychaeta > Phyllodocida > Sigalionidae > Sthenelais > Sthenelais limicola. The sequence goes on along the minus strand of OW804102.1, from coordinate 65,551,150 downwards.
CAGTCACTGCCCACTGCCACTGTGGGGCGGTCAATAAAGCAATCAGGGCTAAGTCATTCTCAGCTTTTTTTCCTAAGATTGTATTTGCCACCGGTACCCAGGGTATATTTTATTAGATCAGACTTCTTCTCGATTTATTCACTCGTGTAAATATTGTTGTTAAATATTTGGTGTTTTTGTTTTAGTTATATTCATAAAGTACATTAATTAATGAATTTATTCAGTAATAGTTTGTTTCAATATGTGCGTATTCAGGCTTGAAAGGTTGTGTCTAGATTTAGAGAATTTAAGATAAATAACATGTATGAATTGAGGCCACAGCTGGTAAAAGCTGTACTGTATTTGTGATGTGTTTCAGGAAAATGAGTCATAAGTCGAAAAAATGATATCTTTTAAACTGTTTTTTTCACAAGATCACATTATTGGAATGTTCTAATTTTTTAAGGGTTGATACTCATGGTTATATCAATTTATCTCTCAAATTTCAGGACAATCTATAGAACATAACCTTTCGTTTTAAAGGTCACCATTTGGACTACATTTAGTTACTTGACTGTTTATTGACCCCCAGGAATATTGGAAACCTTTTTTTCAAAAACGAAAATATCAAACTTAAAATCTAGAAATACTTATTAGATTATTAGACTGTTTACTATCATTGGAATCGGCTTGATCTCCTATATTCAAATATAATGATATCTCAAAATCTATTTTTTGCGACTTATGACACATTTTCCTAAAACACATCACATTTTCACTTTAAATACATCTACATTCTGTGAGACCTTAATGGAATAAATAGAACGAAATAAAGCAAGCTTTACTCCCACAGCCCAGCTATATATATATATTGGGAAACGGTAGGGTACCACACCGTCTGTAGGCTTATCACAGTTCTCTAAGCCTGTTTCCACCTCATCACTAACACCCGTCCTGCCATTATTACTCACTAATTGGTGGATTTAATCATTATTTACACTATCACTGATGTAATTATTGTGGTATATTCCTGGTCCTGTCTGTGATCCTGTCAGCCTGTCACCCAGCTATATAGCAACTATTGTGGTATTATCATGTCCCAGTCTGTCAGCCTCTTTATATCCTGGTTTATATAAGGACATCTAATAAGTTCTGAGCACAGGATCGTGTGGATTAATCATTTTGAATACATCAATTTTGCGATGTGTAACACATTTTCTGTGACACATAACATTCTGAAAACCTGAAAGTGTAATAGACTATGTAATAGATTAAACATGAATAGTAACTCCAAGCATAATCGCGCCTCATGAGACTTGGCACAAGGTCAGACCTGTTGTCCCTTAACAAGGACAAGGTCACATCATGCAGGCAAATATGGAGAACCAGAGCTGGACGCTGATTGGATTACACAGTCAGGTGACCCAAGTGAGTCCCTCTGATTGGCGTATGTGATGCCAGGGCCTCCTTCCCAGACTAAAGGATCAATTATGTCACTACAGGACACCACGTGTTCCCCTTACTTAGTCACCCCGTATTAGGGAAGCCATGTCTGACTTCTGAGATAAAGAAATTTGATTGATGTAGGAGCAGGACAAAAGAGAAGCAATAGGGGAGTTGCATGTCGGCCATGTTGAATCTTGCTTCACATGGAATTATGGGCATGGTATGTCAGTGCAAAACCTATAGCAAACATCTATCCCAACCTGCATTGCAGTGAGACATGCAACTCCCCTATTGTACATCCCAGCATGCATTGTTATAGACATGCGCAGTGGTACATACAAACCCCCTATTGTGTATCCCAGCATGCACTGTAACAAACATATGCAGTGAGACATGCAACTCCCCTATTGTGTATCCCAGCATGCACTGTAATAGTCATTTGCAGTGGTACAAACAACTCCTCTATTGTACATCCCAGCATGCACTGTAACACACATGTGCAGTGGTACATACAACTCCCCTATTGTACATACCAGCATGCACTGTAACATACATGTGCAGTGGTACATACAACTCCCCTATTGAGAGAGGATGAAAGGTAGACATGAGCAGTAGTAAGGATCCAATATTGCAGCCTGCATATGTAGCCAGAAAATGTACAACTCACCTTCACCAATCTTCTCAAATAGCCCACATTTCAGACAGAAATAAAGTTCAAAATACAGTTCAACCTAACCAGACAGATTGCTAGAATCAATGCAATGCTGAATATACTCAAACTCATCTAGTATTGGCCAAATTGCAGCCTATTTTAGCAGAATTTACTAAATGTGTAGATCTGCCAATTGTACATTTTCTGAAAATCTGACCCATGTAATATTTTTCAGAGAATAGAAATCTTTAATCAATTAACCAATATTGTAAAACGTCGGTACATGTGATCAGAACAGTTACCAAAAGAGAGATTTTACCCTCAGATTAACAAACCATTACAAACAAGCAATAAATATGTGATGTGTTCCAGGAAAATGAGTCATAAGTCGCAAAATTGATATTTTTCAAAGTGTTTTCTTCACATGATCACATTATTGGAATGTTCTGGTTTCTAGCGAGTTTATAACTTAGACTCATATCAATCGGTGTATCAAATTCCAGGAAAATCTATATAATACATCCTTTAGTTTTAAAGATCACCATCCCAGTGAACACTGTTGCAGTTTTTTCTTTAATAAATTGCGCGAAAATCGGCCGCGATTTTTGCGCGCCAGAACAGCGTCAGATGTTACTCCATGGAGCGCGAAATTGCACCGCGCGTGACGCGGTGCAGTGACGCGCGTTATGCGCGGTCATTATTGCAGGTTATTTCGCGGTGGTAACGTCCTGTTCAAGGATTCAGGGGGGACGGGGATGGTCTTACTATGGTTCATAATTTTAGGGGGGCGGCGGGGTGAAAATGGAAAATATTGGTTTTAATTATGGTTTATATCCGATATTATATTGCAATTAATATACTCTACTGTACCATGCTGTATGAATAAAGATGCATTATTATCGGCGAAATTGAAGCAAGAGAAGACAAGACAATGGTTACATTATAAACAGTACTCCTTTATTTGCACATCACACGAGTGTGAAAAAGAGGTTATTCCCTCTGCAGGGCAGCTCGTCCAGTATGATACCATTAAATACAAATATTAAAAATACACCCACAACAAATTTCAGAGCAACTTAACTGGAAAGACAATTCATTCAAACACAGATGACAACGAAATTGTTACAGGCTTATATATAGGGTTATATATATTAGATTATTTTGAGTCATGCCATTTAACATTATACAAATAAGATTGTCCCATTGGAAAAACTACTTCAGTTGAGTTATATGACAATCAAATCAAACAATACATAAAACTGTAATTGTTGTGGTCTATGCCATTTAATTTTAAAAAAACCCAAATTATTCAGCACTTATATACACTTCAGAATATCCTATAAATATCTAAGTCAACCTTTAACAGGATCCCCTATTCCTGGAATAGGTTGCCAACGAGGCCCATCTGACCCTAGATAAGAAAGCCTTTAAAAATCTAGCCAGGTCAACACTAATATGGAATGACGGAATATTCTATATAACTGCTCATACCACTATTAACAGCAACTGCTTTCAGGATATGCATACTTTACATAATAGCCATATTCATCTACAGGTGTAATATTAATTTAAAAACAAAAATGAAGGTATAAGCATGGATATTCACTGCATTCAGGTACAATAATATTATTTCACCGAAAGGTGGATTATTACAGCCTCATCAAGTATAGATTACAATAGTGTACTAGCAACGATTAAGAAAATCAGTAGAAATATTATTTCTAAAATCTTCAAATGCCTCTAGAAATAATGAGCATCCTCTTAGAAATGCATACATACCATTTGTAGGTTTATACGATTAGAATTGATACAAATATGGCATAATCAAGAAATGTGAAATACATCAAAATTGTAATTCATGGAATCAACCCCGTACAGGTATAGGATGTATATCAAGTAACAACACCTCTGCGGTGGACAGAGGAGCAGTGTTATCTGATACATATAATTAGATTATTCCGGGTCATGCCATTTAACATATACAATTGAAGATAGAGCCATTGGAAAAAACACTACTTCAGTGGATTATATGACAAAGTCAGTCGATTCATAAAACTAACTTTTCTGGTATATGCCATAAATTATTCAGACCTTACAAAGTCAAAATACATGAGACATCATAAAATGTACATAATAAAAAATGCCATCTGGTGCACATATCTTCCAAATGTGCCTTACAAACAATGATAAATGATACAGTGTTGCATGTTGCAGATCAAGCACATCCTTCTAACCATTATTATTATGGTAATCTGTTGTACGAATATCCATATAATATAAGGGAAGAGCGATTTCTACGAAAAGAGATCGAAAAGAGGGGTTTCTTAGGTAGAAAAGAAGGGTTTCTTTGTCTCACTTTGTCAGGTTGAAAATGTGATTTTGAAGCCTTTTTTAAATTGCAATATCTACACTCTATTCATAGCCTGGGAAAGCCCCTGTGAGATAACTACATGCAGAGGAGTGGGAGAGTGAAGGAGAGAGAGGATGTAGGGGAAGGGAGGAGAGGAGGGAGAGAAAGCGGGGAGGGGGAGCATAAGGGAGAGGGAGGGGAAATCGGAGATGGGGTTGGGAGAAAAAACCGGTATGAATGACAGAGAAGAGGGGGAGGGAAAAGAGGGAGGAGGAAGTGTGGAGAGAGTGGGTGACCGTCTTACATGCAGAGGAGTGGGAGAGTGCAGAAGAGGGTGTAGGAATAGGAGAGGGGCAGGGGGAGGGAGGGAAAAGGGAGGGGAAGAGAGGAGGGAAAGGATTAGGGGAAGGGAGAAAGGGGAGGGAGAGAAAGTGGGGAGGGGGAGCATGAGGAAGAGGGGAGAGACAGAGGGGAAATCGGAGATGGGGTTGGGGGGAGAAAAACGAGCATGAGGAAGAGGGGAGGGAGAGGGGGGTAGGAAATCGGAGATGGGGTTGGGAGAGAAAAACAGGTAGACAGACAGAGAAGAGGGGGAAGGAAAAGAGGCAGAGGGGGAAGTGTGGGGAGAGAGGGTGACCGTCTGGAGGATGGGTACTTTGCTAGTACAACTATAAAATACAAAATACAACCATTTCTCGACCACTTTTTGTTAATTACCAAATAAAAATAAATGGATATGTATTCGAACCTTAGTCTTTATATGACATAACCTTTGTATTGGGGTAATGGTAGTTCAATTCCTAGGTCAGTGGTTTTTTCATATATGATAAACTAATTACTATCTTAAATAAGCTTCAAGATTTATTCTAGATGTATATCTTCCAACCATTTTTTGTTCTCGGAATGAGAGAAATCACATTGCATTGCACTATACTATCTTATATAATCATGTTTTTTATATACAGTTTCATTTGCAGTTTGCACCAATACAACGAAACATTCTTTCTAGGGGCAGGGTCAAGATCATAGTCTACTGTAAACTGTTGTCGATTTTGGCATTCCTGGCCTGCTTGGCCCGGTAGTTTCACTTGGATCCAGCAGCCTGCAGGTTGTTGCAAATATCAATGGGTACCACTGAATCAATGTCCTTCTTTTCATTTGGCCTGGTGGTCTTGAATGGCTCTGTAATATGATGAAACAGGAAAGATATTAATCAAATTGAATATTTTCTCCACTAATTGTTACACATGTATATGGTATAATCATTTGTAACAAATATTTTTAATATTAATTTGATTTGATAATCATTCAAGCTAGGCAATCTAGCCCACCAGAATTTCAGGTTGACAAGACCGATGTCAAAATTAATTTAGATTAATGATTCATTATTTCTGGGCAAAAACTTAGCCCCTGAATATAATGTCTTACTGACATACAAATATTTACTGGATTGGTCCATCAATATGGCCAAAAATTAAACAGAAATTCTCCACATTTGTATAAAGGATGCTCAAGATTTCTGGTTACAATATAACACCCAGTATTTTGCTGTAATTCTAGCTTGCCATTGTTGGCTAGCTCATGGCGGAAATAAATTGCCTGCAGAGTATTTTTATTTCCCAAATAGTCCGGTCAAGCTGTTTGAACGCTGGTTAACTCCAAAACCAGTATATATATAAAACTTTTATTCACGATCTTTACATACATTCAATATATAGCAATCAAGAAAGGGACGTGAACCTCACAGAAGTGATCTTCCTGGTGGCCCTTGAAAAGTATAGGCTAAATATTGATTATAGTAACAACTTACTGAAGAATGCACCATAGACCCGTTAGGTCTTGAAAGACACCATCCTGTCAGTCCCACTGGGGTTGAAAAACTTCCTGTGTGACAATCCCTGAGATTGTTCATGTTGTTTGTTGTGTCTGCTTTCGTTGGTACCAGCGACTTGTGCCAGTAACTCTACCTGAAACCCAAAATAGAATATTAGCATCGGCAAGACAGGAAGATTCTTGTGATTATATTTTCGGCAGAAATCTTTAATTTCCCAGTTTGATTACCATTGTTTTCATATCAATATTATATCAACTTCAGATAGAACTAATTGTATGCATGTTATCCTATATGGGCGGGCAACCTGTAATACCTATAATAACTCTTCTAGAGGGTCCCTAGTAAAAATGGAGTTAAAAATAGAAATAAAAGTATAGTTATGACTAAAAATCTACCAACCATTGGGCAAGTAGCAACCATAACTTATTTGTCTGACATGACTTTATACTTGCACAAATTCATAATTATGATTTAAATCACACTGATCTCTAATATTTTGTCCATGATTCAGGTAAAGAAATCTTATGCCAGCCCTCATTTAGAGCCCATTATTATATTCGATTATATATTTCTTCTAACTTATGGCCACTAAAGTTATATATTTCTTCAATCAGTTCTTAAGACACATAATATTAATCCCTACTATGTTAAAGGAATATAGCCCCACTGTCCCAGATAGGGAAGGAAGGGCAAGGATACTAAGCTAGGTTTAATCATACCAAACACTGATAGTAAGACAGTCCTTAGCTCTCTCATTATGGCGAGTATACAGTGATGACTATATTGAATGAACTATCAGAATGCTGAGGAGACAGATGTGTTCATGTGTCAAACCAACATAAACTGGTTATTCTTAATAATCCAGTTGGTCAAAACTACACTTTTCTGGGACAATGCTGTCAGGGGGTGAGACATGGGTTTCAGGACAGATTTCCAGGACAGTCCCGGACAATTCAGGATCCTTGGCATCTGTGTAGGTGACCACATGGCAGTATTGTTACACATTAGTCATGATAACTGTAAAGACTTTATACAGACACTCCATGGGGCATATTGCCCCCACAACCTAAAACTGGAGCATTTGTCCGTTAATTTATACTCACCATGATGGCCCAAGGGCTGTTTCATGTGAAACCATCACCAAGTTGGTAAAGGTTCAGTGCGGTTGACGCTGTCTTTCATCAAAGTCTTTAAACTTTGTTGCGCCAACCCATCTAGTAGCCCATCTTTTTCCCATTCTATTTCCACTCAGGTATATTTTGTCTGCCATTCTGGAAAGAATTTATACCACATGTTTAGTTGACAGGTAATTGCATCAATATCAATCTACCATATCTACCTAGTAGCAATTATTTAGGCTGAGATTAATCTACTATGTCTACTCTCCAAAGCCATTATTACCAATAAATTACCACTTATTATAGCTGTAGGCCTACCCCAAAAGAGTGATTTTCGTTTGGGATCGTAGAGACTACTCTTTGTCAACATATTTCAATTGCTAATACCCTATATCATAAGATGCCAACAGTTCTCAATGCAATTCCTGCTAGTTTTTTTTAAATTTCTGTAAAATATCCTTTAAACACAGGAACTAAATAGTATATTCATTCATCTCAATTGCACCATTTCAGAAGTTCGTTCAAAAGATTTCCAGCTGAGAAACTCCACCCCCCCCCCCCCCCCTCCCCGACACAAAAATTGTTGGCAGAATTTGGCTTGGATCTCAACATGCCCCCACTCTAGCAACACAAGTCTGGTTAGAACACTGTAATATACCGGTACCTTTAATATTATCTAGACAAATATATCTGATCCTTTTTTGGTATAGATTTTGAAATTATTGTTATTGATGAGGTTTGAGGTAAGAGAAAGCTACTACAATAGTGCTATGTATCATATTGATACATTTAAATACTCCCAGCATATTTACATAACACCATTGAAAAACTGATAATTTTTTTAATTGAAACGTGTTAAACGTATTAAAAGATATAATAATTATATATACATGAGAAAGAGTATTAATGACAGACTACATTTAGACATCCATATTTTTTTTCTTGCTGAGCGGACCTTCTTTGGCTCTGTGAGGGGTGCGTCAAATGCACCCAAAGAACCCCCCCCCCCCCCCAGCCTATGGGCCTGGAAGCTGATGGGGAAATTATCAAGGCCCTACCATTTTAGAGGGACAGAGAGAGGGTGGAGAAAGTCTCAGAGAGGAGGGAAAGAGGACGGATGAGAGAGATAGAGAGAGAGAGAGAGAGAGAGAGAGGAAGAGAAGGGGAGGATCAGTAAAAGTCAGTAATTTTGATTTTCAAAGAGCACTCATTTTACTCAAACAGAATTCCGGGGAGCTTGCCCCCAGACCCCCTATATGTTTGCTTGCTTGCCTATTCCTTTAAAATGAAGTGCACCTGTTGCTGTAGTGTATTTGAAATATCATTTTTGTCCTGCTTACGACTTCATTCTGCCAGTAAAAAGTTAGTAAAAATTGGACTAATTAGTCCATAAAAATCAGTAAATTTGGTGTTGGCTGGGCCATGGAAACCATGGAGATGGAGAGGGGAGGGACAGAGGGGGACCAGGCATGCAAGGGACGGTAGTGTTTCTCTATCAGCAATGAAGAAATAATCTGTGCAATGCAACTATCTATTCCAGAAATAGGAATATCTGGTCGGAAATAGGAAAAGGTGTGTTGGAAATGTATTTCTGATATGGGTATCTTAATAAAACCTTGTGTGAGAATTTCATATCTTTTAATTTGCCCTGTGTTGATACTTTCTATACTTGTAAGTGTGGATGAGTGCAGTACTGCACCACCAATGGTACTCATCTACAACAAAACACACTCGTTATTTATGAGTACAAAGCCCTTAATGCGACCCCTGTTGTTATATTAAGTTGTTATATTAAATATATCGGCCCTGAACAAGGCCGAAACGTTGGTAAGGAGTCTTGATAAAAGGAACTCAAAAAACATAAGCAACAATCTTTTTACTTGTTACCGAAATGATCATATCATAAGTTAAAACCGATGACCAAATGCAGTCAGTAAAAGTTCCACTCAATGTTTTGAATGGTCACCAAGTAGCCGGGCAGCTGGGGAAAGTAGGCAAGTATTTCCGCGGGTCCCGGCTACAACATACTACTAGGCCTAATATAAACCCTGGCCAATGACGGACATTCTCCTTACAAAGTTTCCTTCCATTATCGCCCATATCGGCGAAACTAATAAAAAGATAAAATCCTCAGGCATAAATGAGTTTGATATTTTAAAAGAACTCTTCATTTGAAAGCTGGATTTCAATTAAGAACTAAATCTACTAGATCTAGACTAGCAAGTTATTGGGTGATTATTTTCCGTCATGGGCTAGACCAAGTCGACCCAGTGCTTCCACCATGGCCATGCTCCCATTGTGTGGTTAGCGGTTACCATACGCCGCCATATTGATTACTGGATTGCATAATGTTGTGGTGATAGAAAACGAAATGCTAGCTTTAATACACACCAATGGTTTTTATAAATGAGTTATAATCGCTCTCCTGTTATAGAAGGTTTATAATAATGCTACCTTAACTTACCTTGGTGAAACTTGAATCTCAGTCGATGATGCCTAACAAGAGCGATGTCCGCTGAAATAACATGTTCCCATGCGGAGATTTGTTGTAGGCCTATGATACGCTAGGCGGCGCTGCGGTGGTATCATGCCCCTTCCTCACCCATAGACGTCAAATTGGTGACGCCCGTTGTGGCGGAATTTAGTTTAACCGGTGTCACTCTTAACATTTGACTTTGTATTGAAGGTCCCTGGCTTCATTTGAGGGATAAATCTTTGGGTGAGATTTGTCTACCGATTATGCCTTGACGTAGCCCTATAAAACCTGTTTTTATTCAAAGCTTTGCCTAAATAAGACCTGTTTTTGAGGAGCTGGTCACATTTTATGCAAATTTAACGATTTGTTAGCCATAGGCCTATAACAGTATAAGCAACTTTAGATATATTTCGAAATAATGTATTAAAATATATGTGTGTTAAGCCACAAGGCATTTCTAGGGACATTAACGTTAGCCTAATTCCTAAGTATTTTTAGGCTAGCTGCCTGGGAAAGACCCTCCTATCTAAACACAGTAGATTTAGGCCTATAGGTAGTAAAATGGATATTTTCACAAATAGGTAGTCAAACTTCTAGTGGGAACCAAGGCCCTCCTTTGCCGGCCAACATTCATTCTATAGCTCTGATCTTTCTTTTTGTTTGCTGGCTGAATTTATGGATAATTTACATCAATCTTTCACTAATTTAAATCACTTAATCAATCTGGTTTAATGTGACCAAAATAAGGCAAAATAATAGGGAAAATATAGGTATCTGAAGCATAGGTGCAGGAATCGAAATATCTGCCCCCACCTTCCCAAACTTTGACTGTATTTTGCTGGTATTCCCTGCTATAGGCCTATGTAAACCAAAGATTATAGCGATTCCAACGAATTTTCATTTTGAAATAGTCCTCATACCCGCCCTGTTTTTAATATATAAATGTAGGCCTATTTTAATTAAAACAGGAATGATGGTGTGATCAGGCTATTGGGAATGAAAGGGTTTGCTTTGTTTAAACAACATAAGAAAATAAAATTGATAATTCCCTGTAACCCAATCACTTCAGTGGGCATTGCAATCAATGTTATAGGCTATTATATATACATGTACATGTGACTACAGTCTACCGATGCTCAGCGCAGTAAGACAGCGCTTTTTTGGTGCGCGTTTTGTCTCCCTGTTGTTTGCATGTTATATCGCAGAACGACGCTATATATAGCAGCCGCACGTGTCCCGAGCGGGTAGCAAGGCAAGGTGTGACAGCACCAGGACAGCGAATCTCGCGGTCTGAGTGCCAGTTCGCACCAAAAGCGCTAACATATCGCAGTATGTGTGTCCATTGGGATATGGACTACATTTAGTAACTTTACTGTTAATTGACCCCCAGAAGTATTGGAAACTCTTTTTTCAACAACGAAAATATCAAACTTAAAATCTAGAAATACTTATGAGATTATTAGATTCTTTACTATCATTGGAATCATCTCAAAATCTTTTTTAGCGGCTTATGACTCATTTTCCTGTAACACATCACAAATATGTAATAATAAAAATAATAAAGACATCTACAAATGTAAATATAAGTGTGTAATAAATATGTGATGTGTGACATGCAAATGAGTCATGTAAGAAATTTTCACGAGGTATTCATGGGTCATCATAATGTCCACCTTAGCTTTACATGAAGATCTAATGACACAAGCCCCCCTGAAACACCAACAAAATGTGATGTGCTTCATGCAAATGAGTCATGAGTCGCAAAAAATGGATTTTGTGATTTAATCATATTTGAAAAGATGAGACATAGGGGATTTCATTGAATATAAACATTAAGGGCATCTAAAAAGTATTTCTATATTTTAAGTGTAATATCTTTATTTCCGAAAACAATTCTGACAAAGTTTTTAATATTGTTGGGGGTAAAATTACTAGTAAAGTAGGTTAATGTACTCCATATGATGATCTTAGAAATGCATGGATTGATTTAATACACAGTCCTAAAATTTGATATGTCTACTTACATGACCTAAAGCTCTGGAAACCTAAAAAATGAGAACATTTGTGAAAATAGATTATGTAAATAAAACACCTTGAAAAAAATGAATTTTGCGACTCATGATTTATTTTCATGAAACACTTGAGATATGAATTACTATTAGTTAATTTAGTGAGGCGATCATGTATGAGGAAAGCTGAAGGTGACGATGTAGCAATTGGCTCAATTTTTTTTTTTAACAGAATTTATTCAGGCTCAATATTACATTTTTGATGCTGTCACCTCAGAGGTGATGTTCTTAGCACCCTGATTTTCATTCAGCATATTCGAGGGATAGAGTGTACATATAGTATCAATAATCTAACAGTACATCCTTACATTATATATATACCTCATGCCATTTTACGAATTAATGTACATGTTATAAGCAACTTTTGTCTACTAATTAACAGAACATTTATAAAAGAAAAGAAGGATGAGAAAAGATGAAGTATGAGGTGGAATGTTGTGCGAAATGATGAAATGAAAGGGTTCCTGCCTATATTAATTATCTTGTCATAGGTCGAGATGAGATGGGTAAGACATTAGTTCCAAAGAAATTTTGACATTCGAGCATCATATCACATGTATGTACAATACAATCATAGTAGGCTCAATGTTCTATTGAGGACAACAGACCAAAATAGCCCCAGTATTAATCATCATCAGTTACAAGGTAAGTTTCCCCCAAAGTTTTCAGAAAAAAAGAAACAATTTTCTCCTCCCACTCTCTCTGGCTTCGTTTTCAATCTTGACTATGTCAGATTTATGTTTCTCTCATAAGCAACCACGGCGTTTATGACGTTGAAGGCAACCTTTGCAGTCAATGTGGGTCAGACTTTCTGAAAATGCACAATTGGCAGGTCGACATATTTAGTACTTTCTGCTAAAAATATGAAAAAAATATGATAAATGTTGGGTGTAACAGAGTATATTTGGTATAGCTTTGATTTAAAGTATCAGTTCTGTTATGTTAAACAACATTTTGAAGCTCATTTCTGTCTTAAATGAGGGTTATTTGACAGGATTGGTGAAGGCGAATTGAACATTTTCTGAAAATCTGACCCATATTTCTCACATCTCTCAAATTCTGCTACATTAGTCTGAAACATGATAAACAGTGATATATCTGACTGTTTTCGGTATTGTATTCATTCAATGAATCTTTCTGGGTATATTGAACTGTATTTTGAACCTAATTTAAATTAGGGTTATTTTTGAAGATTAGCGATGGTGAAGATCTGACCCATGGATTATTCAAAGTACTTTATTTGACTTCATTTCATAAGAAGAAGGTTTGACAGATGGGTAGACATTCTTCTAGACAAATTCGAGTTCTTTCCATTTGTTACCAACAAAGGAAAAAAAAGAAAAGAAAGAAAAAAAAGAGGATCGTTGATTCAGTAAAGGCCAAAGTAGACATGACTCTTCATCATCCATAGCAGCGTATGGACCTAAACACTATAATTCAAATTTAATTAGCCTCAGATTATTGATGCAGGCAGCAGAACTTTATTCTCTTTATATGTATGGGTCAGATTTCCAGAGAATGTACAATTCCACTTCGCCAATCTTCTTAAATAACCCACATTGCAGACGAAAATAAAGTTCAGAATACAGTTCAACCAAACCAGCCAAATTGCTAGAATCAATGCAATGCCGAATATACTCGGATTTACCTGGTATTGACTAAATTGCAGCCTAATTTTGCAAAATGTACTGAATGTGTAAAGCTGCCAATTGTACATTTTCTGAAAATCTGACCCATTTACTGCCATGAAGTAGCTGTTAGCTGTGTATGGTTAAATCTATACCCCTCTTATGTTCTTGTCTCTGACCTAGTTTATATAAACTTGGTATCATTAAAACTGTATTGTACTGCACCTCTCAGTACGTATCAACATTGAAGGCTACTATATTAATATAAGATATCTTGTATTTTATATTTTATATTTTATACACTAGCTTAGAATAACTCAACCCCTTGTAAAATGTACTGTGCCGAGTTATACCTTCAGCAAGTCTAAAAACCCAACATCACCAAGGCTCTTCCATCAATTATACACGCCCCCCTGTAACAATCCAGGCTCTTCCATCAATTATACACCTCCCCCTGTAACAATCCAGGCTCGTCCATCAATTATTACATACGTATGTGATTACAGAGCGCCTGATTCGGGGGTGCGATTAGAAATCTTGTATCACATACATATGTGATTACAAACGAACTACTTTCGAGCATCACATGACTTGATCTGACCAATGAGAAGCCAGAATTAAAATCATCTGCTTGACCGACTTTTACAATGCCGGCACGGCCGTACGTTCGCTAGTTCAAGTGAACAGCAACAAACAGCAAGATGTGTATTTGCCAGAGCTAACATCAGCGGTGAAAGTTTTATCCTCCATCTTGAGAAGTAATTTGAGTAATATGATATGTATTGCTTATTTATTGTCTAAATAAAGACGAAAGTCATGGTTTGTTGATATTTTTTGTGAACGTATCATGACTTGGTAACCAGTGAGAGAAAAAATAATCCCCCCCCTGAAGAATTGCAAGCGATATATTGAGATCCATAAGGTAGAAAACCAAATACATAACTTTAATGTCCAGTTCGAGTTATATTAGTTCCGAAGAAATCAGACGTAGAAAGATATATTAAACAAAAATCGAACGCGTATCTCACAATGAAATGATGGTAGTGAAAAGTCTAAGTGCGCAATGATATAACTTACTTCCGCCATCATGGCTTCCGCTGTCATGTTCGTTCAAGACTGATGTCTTCAAAATTGAAGGAAACCAAGGTAAAATGTCATTAAAATCGTCTTTTTCTTGTTGATTTAGTATGAAATAAATATTAAATAGCCCTCTGTTGATGTCAAATCGATCTCGACGTTGGGTCAAATCGCTTTGGGGTGCTGTGCGATTTGGCCCAACGTCTCGATCGGTTTGACATCGACATTGGGCTATTTAATATAATTGTACACTTCCCGCTGTAACACTCCAGGTTCTTCCATCAATTAGAGGTAATTGTAAAATTACTAGTAATTTAGATCAAGCAACTAAAAAGTACTGCTCAAATGCAACCGATCAAGCTATGACGTAACTCACCAGCCAACCTCTGACTTTGCTTTCCACACAGTAAAGAGCTCCCAACCCACCATCCCTTTTACTCATCGTACTCAAACATACATTGTTTTACTACCCAACTCTCTTACCAAACACAAATTGTATTGCACTGTATTTTTAATAAAAGAAACTTAACCGGCAGCTTGTGTTTATTATACACTTCCCCCTGTAACAATCCAGGCTCTTCCATCAATTATACACTTCCCCCTGTAACAATCCAGGCTCTTCCATCAATTATACACCTTCCCCCTGTAACAATCCAGGCTCTTCCATCAATTATACAGCTTCCCCCTGTAAGACTCCAGGCTCTTCCATCAATTATACATCTCCCCCTGTAACAATCCAGGCTCTTCCATCAATTATACACCTTCCCCCTGTAACATTCCAGGCTCTTCCATTAATTATACACCTTCCCCCGGTAAGACTCCAGGCTCTTCCATCAATTATACACCTTCCCCCTGTAAGACTCCAGGCTCTTCCATCAATTATACATCTCCCCCTGTAAGACTCCAGGCTCTTCCATCAATTATACAGCTTCCCCCTGTAAGACTCCAGGCTCTTCCATCAATTATACAGCTTCCCCCTGTAAGACTCCAGGCTCTTCCATCAATTATACATCTCCCCCTGTAACAATCCAGGCTCTTCCATCAATTATACACCTCCCCCTGTAACATTCCAGGCTCTTCCATCAATTATACACCTTCCCCTGTAACACTCCAGGCTCTTCCATCAATTATACACCTTCCCCCTGTAAGACTCCAGGCTCTTCCATCAATTATACACCTCCCCCTGTAACAATCCAGGCTCTTCCATCAATTATACACCTTCCCCCTGTAACAATCCAGGCTCTTCCATCAATTATACACCTTCCCCCTGTAACAATCCAGGCTCTTCCATCTGTTATACACCTTCCCTCTGTAAGACTCCAGGGTAGAGCTGGGATCAGGAAGTCCTCTTCCACCAGTAATTAAGTGTAATCAGTCCCATGATGCTCTGTAAGGAATCCCATCATGTGATTACTTACTAAATATTCTGTCCTTTGGCCTGTGTTCATTCTATACGCCTATCTGTCCCCACATCTCCTCTTTATCCATACCATTACCCTATTTATCTTTATCTATACCTTTACCATTACCCTATTTATTCTATTCCTGATCTCATTTTCTGAAAGATCCATCTTATCTTCTTTGGTTCTTCTCACTGAGCTTGGTGTACTTTGTGTGACTTTTGTTATCAACCACACAGTTGTAGGTGAATGTAATCTAGAATAGTTACATTACCAGAATTATCGTATAGTATCTTTCTACACAACCAAACAAAAACTTATATACTTGCCCTTCTTACATCTATCTAATACATAAAGCTTAAGAAGGGTACTTTTGTCACGTTCTAGGAATCTGTGATCTCTCAAGCTGTACTTTTGGTCTCTATAAGTCTGTCGACCCTGTCTGGAGGACATTAAATGTGGTTTGTGAAGGTATCTGGGGTGAAAATGGGATTTTGAAGCCTTTTTTAAATCTGAATATTCACACTCTATTTATAGCCAATTGATCATGTGACCGAGAGATGCAGGGGGAGGGTATGTATGGGAGAGGGGAGGGGGATGGAGAAGAAGAGAGAGAGGGAGAGGGAAAGAGAGAAGAAGAGGTGGGAACAGAGAAGAGGAGGAAGGGGAGAGAAAAAGAGGGGAAGGAAATAACACAGTGAGGATGAAGGGGAGAGATCAGACAGGCAGGAGGAGAGCGAGGAAAAAGAGAGGGGGAAGGTGAGGGGAGAGAGATCAGAAGGGGAGGGGGAGATGAAAGAAGCGGAGGGAGAGGGTGCGGGTAATTAGATAAGGAGAGGGAAAAGATAGGGAGAGGGAGAAGAGGGGGAGAGAAATAGATGGGAGGGAGAGGATGGGGGAGTGGGTAGGGGGAGAGGGAGAGGGAGGGAGAGAATGAAAGAAGAACAAGGAGAGGATGGGGAAAATCAGATAGGGAGAGGGAGAAGCAGATGTAGAAGAGAGGGAGAGAGAAGAGGGCAGGGGAGAGGAGAGGGGTAGTGTAGGGACAGGGAGAGAGAGAGGGGGAGAGGGATGGGGAGAAAAGGAGAAGAGGCACAGAGAGAGAAGGAGGGGAGAGAGAGAGAGGAAGAGGGTGACCGTCACCGGTACTTTGCTAGTTCTATATATGTGATTATATGTGATTTTTTAATGTTTCTAGATGGGTAATTACCAGTAAAGTAACGAAATATACTCCATACGAAAGATTTCAAAATGCAAAGATGTATTTAAGACAATGTCCTGAAATTTGTTTGTAAATCCCTTAAAAACAGAACATTTCAATAAAGAGATGTTGTGAATAAATCACTTTGAAAAATATGATATGGTCCTGAAAGGGACCACATATTTACTGATAGTCCAACACAAGATCTCTGATGAATAGTAAATAGCTAAGTAAACTGCATATACAACGGCCTTCAACACACAAGTATATATTAATTACAATATGAAAAGAACACTATATAAACTAAACACTAAATATCAATGTTGTGACTTGTGACTCATTTTCCTGGAACGCATGACCACTATTCTGATCACACTCAATGCAGTTACTGGCGTTTAACTTTATATTTGATGTGTTCCAGGAAAATGAGTCATAAGTAGCAAAATTGATATTTTTCAAAATGTTTATTTACAAGATGTCTTTCTAGAAATATTTTGATCTTTAGAGGGTTTTGCAGTTATAGTCATATGAATCCATGTAACAAATTTTGGGACACTGTATTGGAGTATATTTATCAGTAAATGTAGGTATAAATGATTGACTGAACAGTGACGTGATACCTGAATCTACTGTGTTGACGGTTGCTAGGAGACAGCCGGTCGCAAGCAGATCAGAACAGAACAGTACCTGCCGGTGCGAACATCGAAAATTGTTTTTTGATCGAGATTGAGATCGCAAAAAAAAACGTAAAATAACTGTGTGCTGATGCCCCAAGAAATATTTTGTAGGGGGTGCTTCAAGCAGCATTTCCGACCAAGTTGTCTACAATAAAAGGCTAAGGAGAAAGCATCAGCAAAGGCGAAATCTTCCAAGGCGAAGAGTAAGCCCAAGGTAACTGTCAAAATTGAACCCTCGAGTCCAACCGTAACTATACCAGCCGGCCCTGTCATGGAGAAGGCGGAATTGGCCTCCTTGGCAGGCATCGAGGAGACAGAGGTGCCTGATAGAGACTCGCCTACATATCTGACATTTGTTGAGGGAGTAATCGTTAAGAAATCGGAGGCCTTGAAGAAATCCAAGCTAGAGACGGATATGACTGTTGCTGAACAGAAGCTCAGAGATTTGAATCTTACACTTACCGGGACTGAATCGGGAGCGTTCGGTTCTAAGATGCCTCCGGGTGGTCTGGGCCGGTCCCCCGGTCAATCACTGGGTCCTTCGCTAGGTAAATACCGTCCTGAGTATTATGTAGATGATTCTAGATCTTTCAAGGATCTCTCCTATCGTTATATGGTCCATGGTTGTGTTAGAGTTCTACAAGACATGATGGATAATGGTGAACCCGTCGATGGATATGTAGCCCACCTGAGATACATAACATGCTAATGCTAATGTAAAGCTGCACGAGAGAAATATCTCGATTCAGCCATTCTGGAGTACGAAAGTGAGGTAACCACAAAAGACTTGAATGGTGTCATCGACGACTGGCCATCGGTGGATGTGGAAAGTGATTGTATCCATCTCTGTGCGGAGAATATGCGCAGCTCCAACCAACATGGGTTTCGTCGTGGGAATTACCAAAATGGCGGAGGTTGGGGTCGCGAGAAGGAGAAGAGCGGCCCTCTCTCTCCTCATTACGATTTCCGCACTAAATGGGTGCCAGACGCATGCTGGAAGTGGAACGACGGCAGGGAATGTTACAATTGCAGATTCCGGCATGGTGTGTGCGGCCTATGTAAGGGAGCTCATCGCTCAAAAACGTGCAAGATTCAGTTGAATTGGTTGAGAGAACACGCTATTGCTACACCGGATGTTGCTGCCGGAAGTAGCCTAGAGCAAGGAGAACTCTCCACCGGTGGAAAACGTAAATGATGCCAAGATGGCGGACCCAGCCAGCTTTCAGCCCCTCCGACAAGTGATGACAACCGTATATTTAAAGGATTGCCTATCCTAGCTTCTGATGAGGTAATCACTAGTGTTAATTTAGCCGAACTTTACAGTTTATGTACAAAAGTTCCGGCTCATGGTGTGTTGGAGGGCGTAGTGAGGCAATTAAGACCAGCTGGCTGGGCAAAGTGGCTAGCCGACGGAGACAACCTCGACAGTGACGCGCATTGGTTACTTGACGGGGTTTATAATGGGTTTCGGCTAGTGGATTCAGACTGTGATGTCATCGCCTATGAAACGAAGAACTATTCATCGTGCTATACAACAAATAACAAGACAAAATTAGACAAACTCCTCCGGAAGGAGCTGGAAATGGGCAAGCTATCTATTACCTCTGTTCGTCCTACCTGCGTACATGCTATGGGTGTTATTGAAAAGGCGAACGGGGGAATACGTCCAATCACAGATTGTAAGCGACCCATAGGCACTTCAATTTACAATCATGTGAGTGAGGTTTGCTCTACCTTCGCATTTGTCACTTTAGATAAAATCATGAGTGAGTTACGACGTGACATGTTCATGTGTACCGTGGACTTAAAGTCAGCATACCGCACCGTCATGATACACCCCTCCAACCGCACCTTCTTCGGATTACAGTGGAGGGTGGGGCGGGAGGAGGTGTATCTGATAGACAACTTCATCTGTTTTGGTTCACAGACTGCCCCTTATTGCTTCTCACGCATCACGGATGCTGTATCTCGAATGATGCGCAGACATGGATACCTGTGTTATTCATATTTGGATGACTTTCTCATTTGTGAAGATTCGTATGAGAAATGTGTAGCCGGCCAACAGTTCTTGATACACTTGTTGGGAGAGTTGGGATTTTACGTGTCATGGGAGAAGCTAACTCATCCGTCACAGAGAAACAAGTATCTGGGTATCTACATCGACAGTGTGACAATGTCCTTAAGCTTGCCGGAGGACAAGGTGGTAAAATTGAACCATGAATTGGCCTTTTTTCAAAATAAAGGATTTGGTTCTCGTCGCCAAATCAGGAGGCTCGCAGGTATCTTGAACCACTGCAGTAAGGTAATAAAAGGAGGAAGGCTGTATTGTCACCATGTGCTGGAGTTGTTGAAACCTCTGGCATGGAAACGTCGAGTGCATCTGAATAGGGGTTTCCATAATGACTTGGAGTGGTGGAAGTCGGCCCTTGTTGATTTCAATGGTACTAGGGATCTCACCATGGAGTCAGATGAGAGAAACGGCATTGTGTTGTTGTGTGATGAGGAGAGGTTTGTTGCCAGTCGTCAATCATCCACTACAGAATGCTCGGCTATTTAAATCGCTGGTGGCCTTGTCAGTGGTTTTGTATCATTGGCTGGGATTCTACTCTGACGTCGGTATTTGCATACTGTGCCCGGACAAGAAGTTTATCAGGTGTCTTAGTAAAGAGAGAGCACCAGACGAACATTGTGCTAATATTATACGAACTATTTATTGGCAGTGTGTCCAAAAAAATTGCTATTTAGATCCTATACTTATATAATTGCAGAGCTTCGTAAGTTGGATGGGAGAGTGTCAGTGATACAGCAAAATGCCTTGGCCGACAGCTCTCAGGTGGTGAGGGCATCTCAGTGGCGCAAGTACCACCTCTTCTGTGATCAAGTCAACATTCAACCGTACCCCATTATAGCTGACAACGTCTGCAGGTTTTTAGTATGGGCATCTGATAGTTTGTCTTACACGTCTTTAGAGAATTATACTTCGGCGATCAACCACTTGGCAAAGCTAGATGGATCCCCGGATTTACGTGCAGATTTTAAGGTGAAGCTTACTCTAAGAGGCCTTAAGCGTCTGTTGGGGGACAAGAAATCTTCCAAGGAGCCTCTGTTTCCAGATGATCTTGTAAAGATTTTCTGGTGTGTGAATGTGGATTCTCATAAGGAAATAGCGTGCTGGCTGGGCGTGCTGTTATGTTTTAGAGCTCTACTTAGGAAGTGCCATGTGTTCGCGGGTGTATTCAATGACCATCTGTTACTTCGATCAGACATCTCTTGGTTTGAATGGGGTTGTCTGATAAAGGTCTCGAGTTCAAAAACGAACCAGTTTAGGAATCGGTTGCTAGAAATTCCGATCACATACACCAACAACCACCTGTGTTTAGCTACTCAATTAAAGGGTTGGTTTGAGACGTCGCCTGCACCGAATGACGCACCACTAATATCATTTGGTGGGGGGGTGGCGGTCCCCTATGATTATGCCCTGAAAAAGTTGAAATTTTGGGCAGATAAGTGTGACATCAAAAAAGACATCGGATTACACAGCCTTAGGAGGGGCTCCGCTACATTTCTCCACATGTCTGGTCTAAGTTTGACTGATATAAAATTAGCGGGTGATTGGCAGAGCCTGGCAGTGCTAATCTACTTGAACACTCCAACGACATACAAGCTGGATTTGGACAGGAAGGTGGCTATGAGACTTTCGGAATTTTAAAATATATTCATCTCATCTTATTGGGATTGGGCAGATTGAGCCCGCTCTGGAACTCAATAAAAATATTCCGTGAGCCCACTCCATTCTCTCTCCTTTATTGCTGATCATTTATGGAGTATATTTATAAGTAAATGTAGGTATAAATGATTGACTGAACAGTGACGTGATACCTGAATCTACTGTGTTGACGGTTGCTAGGAGACAGCCGGTCGCAAGCAGATCAGAACAGAACAGTACCTGCCGGTGCGAACATCGAAAAATTTTTTTTTTTTTTTTTTTTCCTGAATTGACTTGATTGAATTTTAATTGAATTGATTGAAAGTTGAAATTGCTGAAGTGTATCTGATGTTGGGGCAGATTGAGCCCGCTCTGGAACTCAATAAAAATATTTCGAGAGCCCACTCCTTTCTCTCTCCTTTATTGCTGATCATTTATAAATATATTCTTGTTATTTGAAGGCCTCGATATAGAGTATATTGTAAAGAAGCACTAAGGGTTTTTAGCCCATAGGTTCAGTAAGATGAAGAAGTGAGACAAGAAGTCCGAGGTTGTAGTTCGTCTGGATTCGGCCTAGGCGGTGGTGACTCAGCGAGTATGTTAGCGAGTGCCTAGGTCCGAATAGTCACTTTATTTTATACTCCACAATCATGAATTATTCATACAATCAAACCCAGGAAATATTCCACTAGCTCTTCCCCTTCCCTCTAATTGGTTGAGGGAGAGAGAATCTTCCTTGCCCACACGCCGACCTCTGCTCCCCAGGCAGAGACCATAAATGGAGTGCATGCAGGTCGGATCCCTCTCCTCAGCCTTCCCCCTCCCACCCCTTACTCATAGATCCCATGGCTCGTGCCAGCCCCCCTCCCTCTTAGCCCTTCCCCCCTCTTGATACCCCAGAGCAGTGTATAAGTAATTAGGTCGGGCTGGGGGAGGTGGGGTGAGCCCTGAGTGGCTCATCTCCCCCTCCCTCCTGGCCAGGCCACGTGTGGCGTGCATGCCCTGACCATGATCAGGGCTAAATAGGTCGGGTCTGGGATCCAAAGATGCCAATTCTTTACATTCGTCCCATATTTTATTTTTGTTGAAAGCTTTCTTTCGAACAAAATATTTAGCCACTGATCAACCCAGTCCAACCAGACAAGAGAAATAGAAATAAGGTTACATAATTTACACACACAAAATCATAAAAAGGGTAAAGTAAAAGTATTATAAATTATTATATCTGTAGACCTAACGGGTCAAGATAGAAAGTTTCCAAAGGGAGTGGCTCTATTAAAAGGAGTGTTCATTTATATCAGAGGCCATCACCCTGCACTAAAAAGTCTTTTAGTCGAATATTATGTAAGAGAAGTCTCTGTGTTTTTAAGTGTGCTTCTGAACACTGTTAAATGTCTTCCTTTGTACTGAGCTAGTACTCACAAAGTTCTCCAATACGGTCGTCACCGCCGTCTCCTCTGCCCGGCCGGTCAGCCGAGGCCCCCGCTGGACCTCGTCGCTGACCGACAGGACGCCCGTCTCTTTCTCTCTCCTCCTTTGGCCATGGAGAGTGAGAGCGGTTGGGTAGTCAACACTACAATATTTCCATTTTTAACCTCAAACGCTACAGAACACATGTCGACTTTACTGTAGCATCACGTATAAACTCTTATTATTTGGAAAAATACCTCTTCAAAGCAGAATGGTCGGAGACAAGGTGAGGGCTTCGATTCCATGGTGCTTCCTCTCAGGCTCCTCTGTCTCGACCGATTCTGTTTGTGTAAAAACAACTTCTCACAATGAGAGTTGAAATAAAAATACCTTTTTGGGCTGGATCCTTGTCCACGGATTCCACCATTTCCCCCCGAGAGAGAAAATGGATTTCACCCAGGTATACTACTCTGTGTTCTGTGATCTCCCTCGCACCCGAGAAGAGGACAGAACAAAAATTAATAGTAAATATCAAACAAGAGTAAGTTACAGACAAGTTCAAAAAGTGTTGTTACCCCAGAGAAACCCAATAAACATTGGTAGACTAATTATTTCATCCTGGTCAGTCCGAAATTGGCAGCGTAATATGGTGAGGCGGGGGAGGGGGCAGGGAGATGCTCGAGGGAACGAGAGCCAGTCCTAGCGCCTGGAGTGGCCTCTCCCTCCTCTCGATCTAGGTCTTGGAGGGCTAGGGCTACAGGGTGGTGGGTTGGGGGTCCTATTGGGATACTCTCTCGGGGCTTAAGGTTTCTCAGACAACACAAAAGGCTGACTTTGCCTCTTGGGGCGAGCCCCTTTCGGCGGAGGTAGATTATTCCCAGGGTCATGACTCCTAGGAGAGTGGGGATGAGAGTGGCTATACCCCAGATAGAACTTTCAGACCAAGGGGTGGAGGAGATCAGGGGGGAAACGGGTTTAGGAAAATCGGTCAGGGCTAGTAAGGGTATTTCAGCTCTTGGCAGGAAAGTCAATTGCTGATCTAAATGGGGGTAAAGGGATAATTTGCCATAAGTCAGATTAAACCCAGGGAGGGGCATAATCTTGGGGATGGGGAGTGTTATATGGGACTCATGGCGTTGGATGCTACTCACACGCCAATCCTTTCCAACCAGGAGACAACCGCCTTCTAAAATCACCCTGGCATGCCGATGATACGTTTGTATCACTGGTTTTTGCCCAGGGCACCTCAAGATTGTTTCCAGAGGTTCATAAATAGCTAGAATTACAGAAGAAATGGACTCTCCCTCTCTAAACACTTGGTTTGTTAAGTTATTTCTTTTTACAATCTGCGCCTTACAAAGGTCTGGCTTTTTACCTAAAATAATATTTGTTTCGCAGGTCGGGGTTAGATGCTCTATTGCAGCTGAGCAAATCTGGGGTTCAAACCCGATACAATGCTGAGGAAGAAATGACGCGCTGGATATGCTATCTAGGGCCACTTCCTCTTCTCCTACCAACTTTCTCAGGTGGTCAGCACCATATGGGACCGGAAAATACTTTAATCTATAGTGTAAAAATTGAGTGCCTGAAACTGCCGGAATTACTGTCTGGTATATTAGCTCCTGTTCGCCGTCTAATAATAGTCGAACGTTCAGGTGTCTATAATACCAGCGGTTATCTTGTGGGGTGTAATGTTTCCCTTCTTGTAATTTAGACAATATTTCTGATAAGTAGGCCAGTGGTAAAATCTGGTCTGTTAAGAATCCCCTTTCCAGCTGAATGCGCTGGCGATAAAATAATTCGTTTTGACGGTGGTAATTTTCCACCGCCCTACTCACTCGCTGCAATAGAATATCCACTTCCCTTTTCATATGAATTCTGTGAATATCTTTACTGAAACCATTTAACTGTGTTAGAATGTCTGCCACTTGGCGGGAGATGTTACTTGCTGCAGCTTGGAGCTGCGCGATGTCCAAGCGGTTCTCTGTCATGTAGAGCCTTGTCTGATTCAACACCGACACCATTTCTTCCTGACAATGGGCCAATGCGCTCTCGCTAGCCTGAGCTTCTTGTACTGCAGACCTTAATTCGTTCACCTGTCCTACAGTAGCGGTGCCAAACAAGGCACGGCTTAGCGAGCCCACAAAATTGAATAGGCCTCTCTTCCTTCGGGTGTCTTGTTGGACTGGTGTTGGAATCTCTGCCTGGAGGAAACCCATGTGCTCCTCCCAGGCACTGACATCTCCGTCTCCCACAACCTCCGCCTGTCTGAGTTCTCCAATTCGCCTTCTTAGGACGGAGACCCAAGCACTGACAGGAGGGGGCGTGGGGGGGTGTAGAACGATCACTGTTGTCCAAGTCGCGGTCAGGGCTCTGACCTCCCCTTCCTCATACACCAACACCCCTTCCTCCTCAAACAAATCGCCATTAGCCATCATAGCCAGGGTGATTATGAGGAGGGACTGGAAGGTGTAGGTTGAGAGAAGTCCGTCACTGGTGGTGCCCCTGGGTCGAACTCCCATGGTTGGGGCTGTGGTGGGGGTGACGGTGGGGGTGGGGGTGTAGGTGGTGGTGATGGTGGTGGCGATGGTGGGGGTATACAGGGCAGCTTCCTCGGCCTCTGCACGGGCGAAGTGGGCGTGGCTGGGTTTGGTGAGGAGTCAGGCCTTTCCCTCTTAGTAGAGCCTAGAGGGTGGAACACTTTGATCCTCTTTTCAGTGCATTCAGAGGTGGTGGTCAAAGCCTTGGGTTTAGGGCACTTGGTTGGGGTCTCTATCCTCCCTCTTTTTGCCCTTGACCTTGTAACAGGACCTGGTGGTGGTGTGCGCGGGGGAGCAGTCTCCACAGCAACGGCTGGTGGCAGGGGTCGGCGCAATGTAACTGGCTTAGGTGAAGCTAGTACTAGCACCTTCTCCCTCGGCGGTCGCTGCTGGGGTGGGCGTGGCACTTGTTGTGGTTGAGGTGGGCGTGGCACTTGGTCCTCGTCCTCCACATGCATGTGCTCGTCCTCTGGTTGCTCTGCTCTCGCTTGGTCTTCCTGTTCTATCTGAATTGGAGGAGGCATGTTTGGTATGGGTAAATAAACAGTGTCGGGCACTGCCCTAGGCTGGGGTGGGGGAGGTGGTGGAACATGAACTTGTTGAGCTTTTTGGGCTTGTCTCCGAGCCTTATTTCTCTTTCCTTGACCCGCCCTCGGTTGCCTAGTTCTCAGTATATCCCATTCTATTTCCCCAGATACCATTTTTACCCTATCCCTATTTATACGCCTGCGTTCACCCTGGGGTCCCCTCATAGTTAGGGTGGTACCCCTTATCCCCGTTATTACATAACCATGATCCCACTTGGGATCTAATGGAGCGCTGGTGCCTGATAGCACCACCACATGATCCCCTATTTTTAGATCCTTTGCATTTGCTCTGGCCCTTAATCTCTCATAATTAGCCACTCTACTGGCCTCAGTGCGCTCAGCAGCTTCTCTGAACGCATCTGTTAAGGCCTGTAGGCGCTCACTGAGTACGGCATCTTCTGTTCCCTCTGGAGTGGGGAATATTTTAGAAAAGGGATATCTTGGATTGGTGCCAAAAGTTAAAAAATATGGTGTAAAACCAGTTACGCAAGAAGTGGAGACTCTATGTGCCCAGAGGGTTGGACCTAAATGGCTCTCCCACTCTGCTGGTCTTGCATTGATGAATTTTCTTAGTATATTTTTAAAAGTTTTGTTAAATCTTTCGATTTTACCATTTGTCTGGGGGTGAAAAGCTGTAGAATGCCTTACTTCAGTGCCTATGGATTTAAGGTACCCTTCCACTTGCTGGTTCATAAATTCAAGTCCCCGGTCGGTGATGAGCACCTCTGGGGGGCCATACCTAGGGACATATTCATTAGCCAGATAATCAGCAATGTTTTTAGCTGCTTTGGAGGGTATGGGTTTGACTTCTACCCAGCCAGTTGCGTGATCTATTACAGTCAAGATGTATCTATTACCTTTATCAGAGACTGGGAAGGGACCACAGAGATCCATTCCCAGTATCTGACCAGGATATTTTGCTATTGGCATCGCAGTAGGAGGTACACGCGCCCTACCCACTCTGTTTACAGCACAACTAGCGCATCGGATTAAGACATTATAGGTATCTCTTCTCATGGTGGGCCATTTATAAGCCTCTTGGATCCTATCTAGGGTCTTCCTCATGCCCTGGTGGCCTACTTCAGTGTGGGCGCGCCTCACTACTCTATGCCTAGCTGAGGGTGGCAGGACCAGGCGGGGGTAGGCTGGCTTGCCTGGGGGAGGGGTGAGAGTAAACAGCATGCCATCAATTATGGTGTAATCCCCCTCATCCTCCATCCCCTGTTGAAATTGTTCCAACTCCCTCTGTTCTAAACGTATTTTGTCTTTCTCGAGTTTATCAAATTCCCAAGGAATTTCATCTATCTCCTCCAAGGCACAGACTTCAAGAGAACTGAGAGTCGGCCCTTCCTTCTTGGGGTTTGTTTTTATTCGAGAAAGCATGTCTGCCCGGATATTGTTTGCCCCTTTCCTATATTCAATGGGAGCCCCAAACTCTGCTATTAATACCGCCCATCTTTGAATTTTGGTGTTTTTAACTTCTCCCACAAACAGAGACTTTAAAGGCTTGTGGTCAGTGTAAATTTTGAATTCGCTACCCTGTAGATAAGGTCTGAGCTTGTTTAAGGCATACACGATTGCATAAGCTTCCTTTTCAATAGTAGCCCAATTGAGTTGTGGCCCAGAGAGTTGTTTAGAGATATACTGAACTGGCCTCTCTATGCCTTCACTATCAGACTGGACCAATATGGCCCCTATTGCGTAATCACACGCATCGCTATAGAGACGATAAGGCTTATCCAACTGGGGGTGCGCCATTACTCTATCTGAAGTTAGTAATTCCTTCAGAGTTTCAAATGAGCTTTGCTGCTCTTCCAACCATTCGAACCTGGCATACTTTTTGGTAAGTTTGACCAAGGGATGAGCTACCTTAGCATAATCTGGGATACATTGACGGTAATACCCAGTCATTCCTAGGAAGGAGCGAATTCCGCTCACATCCTCTGGAGGCAGCATATCCCTGATAGCGCTACATTTATCTGGGTGGGAATTAATTCCATCTTTTGAAACTTGGTAGCCGAGGAGATCTACCTTCTCTTGTTTGAAAATACATTTACTCTTTTTGACTGTAATTCCGTATTCTTCTAATTTATCAAACACCAGAGCCAAATGGTGATCATGCTCCTCTTCAGATTTGGAATAGATTACAATATCATCTATGAAAGTCATGCAAAATTTGCCAATAAATTCCGAAAACATTTTGTTCATGGCCCGTTGAAAGACGGCTGGTGCGTTAGTGAGTCCAAAAGGCATCCTACGGAATTGAAATAGGCCCCTATGACACACAAACGCTGTCTTTTCCATGCTATCCGGGTCCATCTCTACTTGCCAGTAGCCGCTTTTTAGGTCGATGGTGGAAAAGACAGTTGATCCTGCTAAACTGTCAAAAATATCTTGAATATTTGGAAGTGGATGAGCATCCTTTTTGCTTACAGAGTTTAGTTTTCTGAAATCGACACAAGGTCTATTGCTCCCATCTTTCTTTGGGACCAACAATATCGGGCTTCCCCATGCTGAGCTGCTGGGTTCTATTACTCCCAGCTCCAGCATTTCATCTAATTCTTTATCTACAAGTTTTCTCTTGGCCAGGGGCAAACGATAGGGGCGTTGATTAATTGGGCGCGCATTTCCAGTATCTATGTGCATTTTCACATCTTTAAAGGTACCTAATTTTCCCTGCTTTCCTATGCCAAAAACAGCGGGGTATTTTTCTTCCCATGCTTCTGCCTCTGTGTGGATAGAAGCGAATTCTTGATCTGCACTACCCACTTGTTGCCTTCTGTAACTTTTTCCTTCCAAAATTACCTTTCTTTTTCTGAAGCTAATTTGGGCATCTAATATAAATAAGGCATCATCCCCCAGAAGCAGTTCATGGTGAAGTTTTCTTACAATATAAACTGGAAATGAGCTACCCCCCAAGTTAACTATCGCCTGCCCTTCAGTTTTAAGATCATGACCAGAGAGTGATTTAAGAGATTCCCCCTTTGTCAATACGAGAGGCCGATGATGGGTTTTGCAAAAGGCTCTCCATACATCCTCCCGCATTAGACTCCTTGATGCGCCGGTATCAATGAGGGCACGCATCTCCATCCCCGCCACTGAGATGGAGAGGCAGAACCTCTCATCCGGCGTTTCTATTCCCCCTGGTTAACATATTTGGCTGGCTTTTGAGTGGTAGAGGCCATCTGCATGGCCGCCACCACTGCAGCCTGTACATGTGCATAGCGGTGGGAACATTCTCTTGCGAAGTGTCCCTCCTCCCCACACTCATAACAGACATTTTTACCCCTAAACCTCTTCCCTCCTCCCTGCTTATTTTTTTCCGGTCCTGGATTATCATTTCCCTTCCCCTTCCCTTTCCCTGGGTGATTTACTACCTGAGAACTGGCGATCGGGGGTGGGGGATAGGACGTGTTGAAATATGGGGGATACATAGGCAACATGGGTGTCTGAAAGGGGTACTGGGGTGCTGCACCTGATTGGGGAACGATCACTGTGGGGTTGGATGGTTTCCCCGTCTCCATCCTCTCTACTAATTTCGTAAGGTAATTCACCTTAGACTCCAAATCAGCTATCAGCTTCCAATCTGAAGCATCTGTGGGATTTGGCCCAGAGGGGGCCATTTTCTTAGGGAGGATAGCCCCAATTTCCATTGGTTCATCCTTCCTATCCCCTCTGGTAGGTTGTCCTGCCAGAGCGAAGGTGTGAGCCGCAGCTGAGGCTTGTCTTATTGCCTCAGCCAGGGTATCAGGGCGAGCAGCAAATACGTCATGACGTATTTGCTCATCCCTGAGTCCCAACACAAAATTCCTGACCAACGTCTCTTGGACTATCTCGTGGTCCAGGTTATCCACGCTGTAAGCCCTCTGAGACGCTAGCTGGAACTTGCGTCCGTATTGTTTTGCATCCTCATATGGGAGCTGATAGAGATCGGTGAGCCTTGCTCGCAGCTGCTGTTCCTCCTCTTCATTCATGAAGAGGCGGAAAATCTCAGCCCTCGCCAGATCCCATGTCCTATTGGCCGGTACCTGTAGGAATCCTGCCACGCACCTCGCTAGAGGCCCGCTGGCAAGAGTTCCCAAAAGCTCTAGAGTGAGCGTATCATTCGCTACACAGTAGGCTTTTGCCCTGCTTATTCCATCTAGCCACTCTCTCAAGGTGTCCTTATTGGACCCATCATTTACTCCTAGCATGGCGCCATGGCGTTCCATGCGCCTTCTGACCTCCTTAATAGCTGCAAACCTGGCCCTCCTTTGACCCTCGTCAAGCATGGCCAAGTCCGCGGCATTGAGATCCCAATTGATGTCCGCCATGTTTTACACCTTGTTGAGAGAGTGAGAGTAAAGAAAAAAAAAGGAAAACTAGATGGCACAAGGTACAGAGTTATAACCAACAGAACCCAGAACCTAGCAAAGTTTTTGCCCCGAACATTGCTCACCCACTCTCCTTGTATTATGAGTGTTTGAGTGTGATCATTCTCCCAACCCTATACAGTGGCCCAGATCCACCCTCCATACATCCCATAAATATAATATATAAGCTCAATCAGAGTTTTAGAGTTCCACTCACCTACTCTTCCAGCTCATCCTGCCTCTCCTAGGCTATGTCTCACTTCCAGTCAGAAGATTGGGTTGTTGCTCAACTTAGCAACAAGTCCCAGAAGTGGTTCGCCAGTGTAAAGAAGCACTAAGGGTTTTTAGCCCATAGGTTCAGTAAGATGAAGAAGTGAGACAAGAAGTCCGAGGTTGTAGTTCGTCTGGATTCGGCCTAGGCGGTGGTGACTCAGCGAGTATGTTAGCGAGTGCCTAGGTCCGAATAGTCACTTTATTTTATACTCCACAATCATGAATTATTCATACAATCAAACCCAGGAAATATTCCACTAGCTCTTCCCCTTCCCTCTAATTGGTTGAGGGAGAGAGAATCTTCCTTGCCCACACGCCGACCTCTGCTCCCCAGGCAGAGACCATAAATGGAGTGCATGCAGGTCGGATCCCTCTCCTCAGCCTTCCCCCTCCCACCCCTTACTCATAGATCCCATGGCTCGTGCCAGCCCCCCTCCCTCTTAGCCCTTCCCCCCTCTTGATACCCCAGAGCAGTGTATAAGTAATTAGGTCGGGCTGGGGGAGGTGGGGTGAGCCCTGAGTGGCTCATCTCCCCCTCCCTCCTGGCCAGGCCAAGTGTGGCGTGCATGCCCTGACCATGATCAGGGCTAAATAGGTCGGGTCTGGGATCCAAAGATGCCAATTCTTTACAATATTCCGTTACTTTACTTGTAATTACCCCTCTAGAAACATTGCAAACTTTTTTTTCAAAATTAGAAATATCAGACTTAAAATATGGAAATACTTATTAGGTGTCCTAGTGTTTTGTATCATTGGAATCACCTTGATCTCCTCTATTCAAATATGATGATATCTCAACATCCATATGTTGTGACTCATGACTTATTTTCCTGGAACACATCACATATGGAATAACCATTACAAGTAGTGACAATGAGATATTAAAGGCAGATATGATGATACAAGAACCAAGGCATTCAAGATGCTGAACACATTTGACTAGTAATACAAGTTAAGCTTGTAATCAATGTAAAGGAAACAATTGTAGTTTTTCTAAAACGGATCACATATTACTGATAGTCAAACACAAGATCTCTGATGACCTTGCTATTGTAAAGTGAATGATATACACCAGCTACTGTTTCTCCCATGTCTAACCTCACATAATAAAGCTTTGTGAAAGAAATATGAGTTATAAGTCTAGGATAATGGATGCTGAGATCATATTTGAATGTATGGGATGTAATGGATTCACTGCACCGTGCCTCCCTATGATTCAACTCTCATTTGTCATCCGTTTTAGGAAAATGAGTCATAAGTCGCAAAAAATCGATTTGAGATATCATCATATTTGAAAAGAGGAGAAAAAGGCGAATCGGATGATAGTAAACACTAGGACACCTAATAAGTATTTCCATATTTTAAGTTTGATATTTTCATTTTTGAAAAAAAATGTTTGCAATGTTTCTGGATGGGTAATTACCAGTAAAGTAACTGAATATACTCCATTCAAAGGCCTTCAAAACGCAAGGATATATTTACTACAATGTCACGAAATTTGTTATGTAGATTCATATGACAATAAGTGATAATCCCTCTAGAAATCAGAACATTTCAATGAAGAGACATTGTAAAAAAAATACCTTTGAAAAATATCAATTTTTGCGACTTATGACTCATTTTCCTGAAACACATCACATTTTACAGAGGATTAGCTGTATACAGATTCTGAGTAAGAGAAATTAATAGGCAGAACTATGAGTGGAACGCAATACATCCCATTCACATTAGTTAGAGCAATCTTGATGGCTTACAAATAGTCGTTTCCAATGGGCATGGATACATGGGTCAGATTTTCAGAAAATGTACACTTAAACTTCCCAAATCCTCTGAACTAGCCCACATTTTAGACGAAAATAAAGTTCAATATACAGTTTAACCTGACCAAGCAGATTGCCAAATATACTCCAATTGACCTAGTATTGACCAAATTGCAGGCTAATTCTGCAGAATTTACTAAATGTGTATAGCTGCTAATTGTACATTTGTTGAAAATCTGACCCTTATATTACAAGGCATAATCTTCATACAATAATGATATGTGCACTCAATATGACATTTGTTACATTTAACTCGCAAGGACTAACAAGGATATAATGAAGAAGGAAGAGCAATTTTGATTAAATCCAAGTAATTGAGTGGAACATGATACATCCCATTCACATTAGTAAGATGGATAGAGCAATCTTTTCTTCATCAAAAATATGTTCTACAGTAACAAATGTGATGTGTTTCAGGAAAATGAGTCATAAGTCGCAAAAGTGCTATTTTTCAAAGTGATTTATTTATACAATATCTTTGTTGGAATATTTTAATTTTTGTGGTACTTCTTGCTGCTAATAACATTAATACATGTACGAAATTTCAAGGCAATGTATTACATATATCTATGCATTTCTAAGGTCATCTTATGGAGTATATTTAGGTACTTTATAAGTAATTAACTACCTAATAATATCAATAACTTTGTTTTTCAAAAATAAAGATATCACACTTATAATACAGAAACAGTACTTAGATACCCTTAATGTTTATAACCCTTAGAATCGGCTTGATCTCATCTGTTCAAATATGATTATATCTCAAAATCAATTTTTTGCGACTTATGACTCATTTTCCTGAAACACAGCACAAATAGGTTGAGAGATTGTGAGAACCTGCCAGATCTTCCTACCGCTCCCTAGGATAGAGGCTAATATTCTAGTCAGAAGAACTAACACGTAATAGGGGACTTGTACAGCCGCCATTATGAATCCTGCTTCGTGTGGAATTATGGGACTAATGGTAGAGTATAAAATCTATAGAAATCATGTCATCATGTCCCGAAATTTAGTACATAGTTAGTTACATAAAAATATCCATGATAATCAGGTAAATATAGATGGGTACCAGTTATATAGACTGGATAGAAAAATAAAAAAAAGAGGGGGAGGTTTAGTCACTTTCATTAATAACGAATATACTGTTAACGACACAAAATACGAAGGCCTTAATATATCAAATGTACATTTAGAAGCCCAAGTACTTGAATGTAGGAAAGGGCAGGCTAAGACATTAATATTGGTTAATATCTACAAACCCCCCCAAAGCAGTCTAAAAGAGAGTATCAGCGAACTTAAAAATATACTTGATGGCATACAATTAACGAGAGATGTTTACTTGGTAGGCGATTTTAATATTAACAATGACACGAAAAACCTTGACTTTATACGTCAATATGGCCTCTCAAAATGTATAAATGTACCAACCAGAGTTAGTAGGAAATCAACCTCGTTGATTGACCAAATTTTTACTAATTGTGATGACATAACACAAGCTGGTTGTATAAACGATAACTCTAGTGACCATTTTCCAATATACACTATCAAAAAGAAAGAGAAGAATGTTTATCAGAGAACGTCTTTTACAGCTCGTAAATGGGATTCTCTTGATATTAAAATTCTACAACAGATTCTAAAGGATATGGATTGGTCCGATTTTTATAAATCTAGAGACGTAAATTTTTGTTGGGATATATTAATCAATAGAATCAACTTCTACCTGAATCGTATGTGTCCTAAGAAAAAGTACAAAAACATTAGAGAGAGGCCTAAATGGTTTACACCGGATATAATGAAACTCTCGAAACAGAGAGATAAAGCTTTCAAGAAAGCCAGGGTAACTATGAATGTAAATGACTGGAATGAAGCAAAGAAAATCAAAAATCAGGTTAATTCTAAGATGAGTAGGCTTAAAAGTGATCACCTTAAGGAGGAATTAATGAAGGATCCAAAAGACAGCAAGCGCTTTTGGGAAATCATAAAGCCCCTGATCACCCCAGAAAAGGTCAAAACGACCCAGAAAATCAGCTTACTAGATGATAATAATATTTTAAAATCAGGAGTTGAGGCAGCTGAGCTACAAAATAGTTTCTTCTCAACTGTTGGTGATAAACTAGCAAACAAGATAAAACCTCTTTCTGATGGAGAAAATAAGTTGCTTCATGCCAGTCATAGTCATATCAATAAAGGGAATGAGATGTTTGAATTTACGGAATTTACGATTGAGGAGATAAGGAAATATGTTAGGAAATCTAAGGACAGTAAAGCTTCGGGCATCCCTTTTTTGCCCACCAGAGTACTGAAACCCTGTCTGTTGGCTCTGGCCCCCCAGTTCACATACATATGTAATCTTTCTATTAACCAAAAAGAAGTGCCTGATGAGTTTAAGAATGCCACAATTGTCCCCTTATTTAAAAAGGGCTCTAAAAATGATCCCTCTAATTACAGACCTATTAGTATCATAAAACTACCTGCGAAAATACTAGAAAAAGCAGTCCACAACCAATTGTACTCTTATTTAGAGGATAAAAACTTATTATACAAACACCAGTATGGGTTCAGAACGGATCATTCGATAACTCAAGCTCATCATAGACTCTTCCATGGATTATACAATAGCATTAATGATAAAGAGAAATCAATGTTGGCCTTCCTGGATTTCAGGAAGGCATTTGATACTGTTGATCATGATATACTTATTGAAAAACTGAAACACTTCAATGTCCATGGTGACGTAATTTTGTGGTTCGTCAATTACTTGAAAAATAGACATCAGAGTGTACTTATAAATAACTGTACATCTTTAAGATTAAGATTAAGATGTTTTTTATTTGTCAAATAGAAACTACAGAGCTTCTGTAAATATAAAAGGTGACAAACAGGTCTACATGCCTATGATACAACATTGGTACCATCTCTTCCGGCCGTTACCGAATTTGGAAGACGTGATACAATTAATTAACTAATAAATGATGCAAGATAACATAAACAAGTAAATAGAATTACATATAATTAACATAGTATAGTAAGTACATACTACAGTAAGTCCTGATTTAGGCAGGAGAAATCTTTAGTTTCTTACGACGTTACAGTAAGAGTAGAAGGATCCACAGGACGTGGCCTTTCACGAGAGACTGTCAGACTAGAACAATGGTTGTTTATACTTGAGAAAAAATATGAGAAACAAAGGATATCACCCCTTAGACATGTTAGATAACATTTTTCTGTAAATGAGAATACTAGAAATAAGGGACATTATTTCTTTGACATATAGGATATTTGATCGACATGAACATTGAAGAATGAAATAAAATACATTATTTCAGGGTAGATCAAGGAGTACACCCTGGTCTCTTATAGTGATAACAACGTTTGGATCGGTGTTTGATAAGAGAGTAACATGATAATATAGTACAACTATACAATGTGGTCAGGTTGTTGCAATGCATTATAGCAATGGAATTCAGTATTAGTGGTACATGTGTAATACATAACTATAAGAATATTATGAGGTGAGAAGGAGGTTTTACTTCAGTGTCCCACTTAACTAACTCGTGTATCAAGGTATTTTTGTACGGATTTCCGAAATTCTTTTCTTATTTCAAGATTTTGTGTGTTTGTGTTAAGCTTATTCCAGGATGTTCGAGCTTT
This sequence comes from Sthenelais limicola, assembly GCA_942159475.1. NCBI lineage: Eukaryota > Metazoa > Annelida > Polychaeta > Phyllodocida > Sigalionidae > Sthenelais > Sthenelais limicola. The sequence continues at coordinate 65,514,904 of OW804102.1, read as the reverse complement.
GTAAAGAAAGCAATTTTGGTATGAAGCTGAGTTAGGATGAATTAATTTTAGGTTTCTCCTGTTCTCAGCATAGCTTCTTGTTGGTAGAGCTCTAAGATCAAGGTTCTCTTTTCTGTTTGCGAGATAGTGGGCACATTCGAGTACATGTAATTCTCTTCTCAACTCATTTGGTAATATGTTGATTTTTTTGAACTCACTCTCAACATTACATCTCTTGCTAAGGTTTAAGGCAGCTCTTACCGCAGAGTTTAAGAGAGCCTGTAGTCTGTTTACATGATGTTTGTTTGAATTCGAATAAAAGATATCCCCTCTATCAATAAGAGGAATGATTAAGGTCTTGATGATATCAATTTTTACTTTCCTAGGAAGCATGTACCTAGCATTTCCTAGTAATCGAACTTTCCATCTCACATTGTTCACAACTTTAGTCACTTGAGTGGTAAAACAGAGGCTATGATCGATTATTAGTCCTAGATAATTATATTCTTTTACCTCATGTAATTGTTCGTTACCCAGGGTGAGGTTGGGGGGATCAGGTTGAAGTACTGATTTTTTTCTATTTCTGTTTTTGAAGTTTATGTATTTAGTTTTCGAGACATTCATTGAGATTTTGTTTGATTTGCACCAAGTGTCGATCATATTAAGATCATTCTGAAGTGAATTAAAGTTGTCTCTTTCTGATTTTTCATTAGCAAATAATACAGTATCATCTGCATAATGCTGGATTGTTGAATTTTCTATCACTTGGTGCATGTCATTTATATAAATTGTAAAGAGGATCGGTCCTAAAATTGTTCCTTGGGGCACACCGAAAGTAACCTCACCTTGGGTAGACATAGAACCATTTACTCTGACTCTTTGGGTCCTGTCTGTGAGATAATTTTCAAACCATTGATTTTCGTGGTTACAAATTCCAATTTTCTTCATTTTTTGTAATAATATGTTGTGGTTTACCGTGTCGAACGCCTTCTTGAAATCGAGGAAGACTGCAGTAGTGACTCCTCCCCCATTTAGTTGTTCATATATTGGTGAAAGGAGGTCAATATGGGCCTGGTCCACGGATCGACCTTTGCGGAAACCATATTGCTTGGGGTAAAATATGTTATTTTCCTCCATAAATGTGGATAATTGTATTTGTACTGCCTTTTCCAATATTTTAGCCGGCATGGAAATTCCCGAAATCGGTCTATAGTTATTAGGGATGTTCTTTGGACCATTCTTGTGAAGAGGAGTCACCACTGCAGCCTTGAAGGCATCCGGCACGATACCTGTAGACAGTGATAAATTAATGAGAAATGTTATTTGCATGATCAGGCAAGAGAGACAATTTTTGAGTATTAGACCAGGAATGGTATCAACCCCTGAGCTCTTGTGAGGATCAATATCTTTGATAATTTTCATTATTTCTTTTGGTGAGACTGGCTTAAAGCTAAAGTTCTCTTGGGTCAGATTTTCTGATGATTTTAGTTTTTCCTTTAGAAGAAGAGTCGACGAACTGTCTGGATCAGGTATTTTTGATGCAAGCGTTGGTCCGACATTTTGGAAGAATTTATTGAATTCATCTGGGACATTAGGCAAGTTTTTATTGTCATGGTCTACCAGATGTATTTCATTACTATTTTTAATTTTCTCTGGATTTATAACCGATGTTATGGTTTTCCAGACCGCTCTGGGATTTCGCCTATCCGCATGGAGCCTTTCTTTGAGAAATATAGCTTTCTTTTTTTTGCAGAGAGAATTAACTGTATTTCTTAGTTGCTTTGCCTCTATAAGGAGGTCTTTATCTTTGTTTTTTAGCGCTTTGGTAAATAGTTTATCCCTTTTGTTCATTAGGGTGGTAACATCTGGGGTCATCCAGGTCTGTTTCCTTCTAACCCTATGAAATTTCTCAATGGGACACATCCTATCAACAAAAGTTAAGATATAGTGGATTATTATATCCCAACAGGTATTTGGGTCTCTGGAATTATATATATATATAAATAGATTTTATTTCCTTTTGTACAAGTACATTGAAAACAAAGTTTCTACAGCGTCTGCAACCTGCAGGTCTTCCTACTGGACTTTTACAATGCATTGTGATTAGTTAGGAATATACAACAAGAACGCATTATACAGATACATATTAGTGGAAAAATCCAACTCTTCCCAGCTATTCCATGTCACTGGGGTATCTTTTGATAATATAGTTAATGGATATCCGCCTTATATGCGGTGAGATCAGAAAACCACTAAAGGTTACATTTTGTCACACTAGGTAAAATACCTGCGTATAAATCGACAGTTTACATTATGTCACACTAGGCATATCACCTGTGTATAATCGACAGTAATACAATAATACAGTAATACAATATTCTACAACAATCCCAACATGACCATCACAGCTCAGGTCAGACGCCTATTATGAATGTTAATTTGTTGCCTCCACCCCATCCCAGGTCCCCTGCATATATACAGTTCTTAGAAACACCCGAAAATCTTTTCTACTCTTACATTCAAAACCTCTCTTTTCCATATTATTCCAGTAAAAAGGGATCAAATATAAAAGTGATTTCTTTACCTTCTCGGTCCGGGGGGTAATAGTTTTTAGGAGCTTTTTATTACAGGTCCCCCTTAGGGTCCTTGCTTTTTGTTCAATATTATTCTCAACCCTACTATAAGGGTAGGCTAGATCTAAGATATGTACTTCTCGCCTCTTTGCTAATGGCGCTAATTTTAACTCCCTTTGTATGGCATCAACATTGGTTAGTTTAGGTAAGTTGAGGGCTATGCGGACCGAGGAGTTTTGGATGACTTGAAGCTTACGCAGAAGGGCCTCAGGCGCTACATTGTAAATGGTGTCGCCGAATTCTAGAATGGGACGGAGGGCAACCTTGTAAAGCATTAATAGAGTCTCTTTGGAAGCGACTAGTCTAAGTTTAGAGAGCGCGTTCAGCTTAGACCTTGCGAGATTGAGTTTCGAATTTAGATGCGGTTTAAAGGATAGCTTATCATCAATTCGCAACCCTAAATATGTATAGTCACTTGTTATGTCTAAGGGTTCATTCCCTATTTTTAAAGTGTTAGAAAATGGTTTTTTCCTACCCGGGGGTATAATCATTATCTTACTTTTCTTTATATTTAGAGAGATTTTATTCCTTCGACACCACAGGTCTATGTTATCAAGGTTTCTTTGCAAGGTCTGTAAGCCGACGTCGCTATTAGTGTTTATACTATTATATAAAGCAGTATCGTCTGCAAAGAGTTGTATCTCCGATCCGACAATATCCGTATGGATGTCATTGATGTAGGCTAGAAACATTATGGGTCCGAGAGTTGTTCCCTGCGGTACCCCACACACGATATTACTTGGCGAAGACTCAACACCATTTGCCATAACAGTTTGGCTACGATCATGTAAATAGTTTTTAAACCAGACTAGAGCTGTGGCCCCTATTCCCAATCCCTGAAGCTTCTCAATCAATATGTCATGGTTGACCGTGTCGAAGGCCTTCCTGAAATCCAGGAAGGCCACCGCTGTTCCCTGTTTTTTATTGACATTTGACCAAATATGACTGAAAAACTTATGATGTGCATCCTGGATAGATGTCCCCCCCCTAAAACCAAACTGCCATTTGAAAAACTTATCATTCTGTTCAAGATACTCCGCAAGTTGTACATACACCACTTTTTCCAGTACTTTGGCCGGAAGCTTTACTGAGCTAATAGGTCTGTAATTAGTTGTTTGACTACGAGATCCGTCATTCTTATAAATAGGAGTTACCACTGCTGCCTTAAAGTCCCTTGGGACCTTCCCTGTGCGTAAAGATAGGTTGCACAGATATGTCATCTGTTCAACCAGTGCAATAAGGCAGGGCTTCAAGATCTTTGAGGGCAGATACGGTACTCCGGAGGCTTTGGAGGTGCCTATCGATCTGATAATATTTAGAACCTTCAGGGTAGCAACTTCATTAAAGTTAAAGAGTGGGCCTTCCTGGGGGTCAGTGGTGCCACGTACAGTATCAGGTTCACACGGATTTGGTGCTGGCAAAATTTTATCAGCTAGGGTAGGCCCAACATTTATGTAAAATTCATTAAATGCATCGGCTACCTTGTTATCTGGGATAGCGGCCCCAGAGACCGTGGAGAGTCGTATAAGAGAGTTGTCTTTTACTTTCCCCGGCGAGATAATTGGGCGCAATGTGTCCCATAATTTCTTGGTGTCACCCTTGTTTTCCGTAAGCTGATTTCTGATATATTCATTTTTTAACTTTCTTAGTTTTGAGTTTACTTGGTTTCTTAACACTTTCGCAGAATTCCAGTTTTCTTGCTTATTTGACAGTTTTGCCTTACGAAAGAGTTTGTCTCTTTGTCTAACCAGGTTTGTCAGCTCCTTTTCATACCAAGGCGGCTTAACCTTTACTTGACGAAACTCCTTAAGAGGGCACATCCTATCCAGATACATTACAATTTTATCTAACAGGATTTCCCAACATTCATCGACATCTTGAATCACATAATAATCAAGCCAGTCCAGATTAACCAGGATTTCTTTAAGTATTTTTATGTCTAGGTTTTTCATAGACCTAGCTTTAAAAGTGGCTCTAACATACGTGTTTCGCAGTTTTTTCTTAACCACATATATTGGCATGTGGTCACTAGTATTTTCATTTATGACACCACTCTGGTTTATATGATTTGCATTTGAGTAAATCTGGTCTATTAGAGTAGCAGTTTTTCCAGTGATCCTAGTTGGTACTTTTATTTGGGGAACCAATCCCACTTTAGCCATTAATAGTTTTAAGTCCTCTACATGCTTATTAGTACCCTCGCCTAGATGGTTTACATTAAAGTCACCGGCTACATATATTTCCGCTTTTCGGTTTAGGCTTAACAATACTTTTTCTAGCATATCCCAAGAGGCTTTAACAGAGCCCGATGGTGATCTATATAGGTTAACAACTATGATACTCTTAGCTTTCCCTTTACAACAGTGTACGACTTGCAGCTCAGTATCTCCATCCGACACATTTAAATGTTTATATTTCTCTATATCGATTGAGTAGTTATCATCTATATAAAGTACCAACCCCCCCCCTTTCCTTTTCTCTTTTCTATCTTGCCGGATTGATTGATAGCCTTCTATCCGGATCATCTTATCATTAATAGTATTTCCCAACCAGGACTCCTGTACTGCTACTATATCTGGACGCACGCTAGTAACTAGAAGTTTAACATAATCAAGTTTTGGCAGCAGGCTCCTAATATTCCAGGACAGGAATACAGTGCCCTTTATCCCCTTTAAATCTACATCATTTACTGTACTGGACATTGGTTACTATATGAACTGGTCCTCATTCGGACACCGGCATGTACATTGGTTGATACAAATTGTGGAGGAGGGACCCTGCACAACACTAGGGACTTTGTACTAAGTATCCCAGGGGAACGTGGGCATGCGCCATAAAAACACAACTCCCCACAAGAAGGGGAGAACCTGGGCCCTGAACTAGGCCCATAAATCGAACACAAGCCCTCAGAGTAGAGGGAGAAACTGGGCTTTATACTAAGCCACAGCTCAAAGACCCCATTTGGGGTAACACCACACGCAACTACCTCAGAGGGCATTAGACTATACCCTTTACAATGTGCAAAAACCATATTACACTCAATATACAATGGCCCTATTTAGCGGCCTCAAATTGTTCATTACTAGGCGAAGCCACCACTGCTTTCACCCAGGGATATTTAAATTGCCCTTGCATATTATATTCATTACGACAGGACAATAAGTTACCAATGATAACCTAATATTAATATATACTGAGGAAGGTCTTTTTCCCCATTTATCAATCATATAGACCTGGAGACCAGGCAAGGGGGTGTAAGGGTTAGTGGTTGCTAGTAAATGTAGGACAAGAGGCCCTGGGATCCAGATAGGGGGAGTTCAGAGAACAGATCCCCATGCCTTCAACTCAGGACCTTTTACTCCACCTTCACAGCTAAATGACCGTGGTCCCTCCACCGCCGCACGATCCTGGCCTCCAGGATGCATAAAGGAACAGCAAGGAGATCAATCCTCGTTCTCGACAGACTTCAACCTAGAAATACACTGACTCCATACTCATAACACAACTATGGTGTTGGTGTTGGATTATAGAATAGATCCCAGTCTTGTTCAAGAAGTATTTCATTAAGAATTTTTTGGTCAATAAACCTGGTATTTCTGGCATTAAAGGTACCAGTTTCATATTTGTTTCTAGATTTTTTCAGCGTTATGAAGGTCGGATAATGATCTGAGGTAGAATTTTTTATTACTCCTGCTTGTTGAATGATTTTAGAGTTTGAGTAAATGTGGTCTATTAGTGAGGAAGAGGATAGAGTCCTCCTGGTAGGTTGACTAATGAACTGAGCTAGACCATGTTTTTCAAACATAGCTTGTAGTTCCAGAAGCTTGTTTCCAGGAGTACTCACCTCTGTCAGGTCGATATTTAGATCACCTGAGATTATGACATCACTGGAATAATCTAGGTGTGATAGGAATGTTTCAATATGTTTGAAGCTATTTTTTAAAGGAGAGCCAGGGGGTCTATATATATTTGCTATGAGACAAGGCTTGCTTTTCCCTTTCCTGATTTTTATAACTTGTGTTTCGATATATTCGTTAGATAGATCATGACAAGTGAAAGAGTCAGAATCGATTTGGTGGTCGTCACGTATGTACATCGCAAGACCACCTCCTCTCTTCTTACCTCCTCTATCCTGGCGAAATAACTTGTATCCATCCAAATCGTACGTGGTGGTACAGTGATTTGTGTGGAGCCAGGTCTCTGTCAAACAGATAATATTAAGGTTGTTATTTGTCTCGTTAACGGAATGTTGGAGCTCGCTAAAATTTTTTGGCAAGCTTCTAATATTCCAGCCTATAAGGCTGAAACCCTTTGTATCGATAAAGGCACTAAAGGACTCCATGGTAGTATTTGCCATGGTATTTTAATAGTAGATGAGGTATGCTACGGTAACATCAAACGAGTACTATTAAACAATAATAATAATAATAATGTTGTACATAGAAGGTTGATAACAGTGAAAGTTACAGTTCTCACCGTCGTGATAGAATAACACGAATAAAGTGATAGAATAATATAAATATGGGCTGTGTTCTAAGCTTGTTAATAGAGCGCATTGACACAGGACATACAGCTCGAATACTTGAATCTACAAATGCATAGAAGGTTGATAACAGTAAAAGTTACAGTTCTCACAGTCGTGATAGAATGACACAGATATGGGCTGTGTTCCAAGCTTATTTGTTAATAAAGTGCATTGACACAGGACCTTCAGGTCGAATCGGTGAATCTATAAATACATATAGAGGTGACAATTCCTGGCTTTATGCAGTCATAGTTAACAATTCTGATATTGATAGTTAGTTTAACTCTAGGTACAGTCGTACCGTATAGTTTTTTGTCGGCGAGACACGCCGATGAGCGATAATGGATGACATCGAGTAACAAGGCATGTTTACATGATGAGAATAAAAGTGTTTGTGAAAGTTGATGGTACTAAAGTTAAACAGTTGCCTTAAGCTTTTTGTGAAGCTTCATTATCATGTTTCCCTGGATATTCTTTCCTTGGAATCTTCGTGAAGATACTTGTCCAGGTTCTGTCAATAAGTCAGGAAACCTGAACCCGGCACCCCACTTCCGGCTCAGGGTTACCTCGAAGAATTTTTCAAACGGCTCTGACTTTAATTTATCACTTAGTTCCTTGTTTTGATCGAATTTCTTACTGATTAAATCCGAGAGAAGTTTCTCTTCATTTTGCAGGAATTGTTTAGATGGAATAATGTCTTTTGCAAGATGTTTAGCCTCGTAGGCCGATGTCGATTCGCTGATCTCGTCATAAGCGCCTTCGGTCACTCCCGCCGCGCTTTTTGCCTTCAGGCATTGGTAGGCATGTTCGACGGATCTGTATTCGATGGTTTCGTGTACAATTTTACATGGGAAAAAATTTGACATATATGAATGTTCTCCATAATACCCAATTGATTTTCCCTGGTCGATGTCTAAGAGAGACGCTTCCACTGGGGTGCAACCTTGTGGAAGGGCGTATAAGTCATCAATTGAATATGAATGGTCATGGTATAGAATGTGATTATAATATTGTTGTAGTCGGGGTTGGGAGGCGGGGGACGAGTGATGTATTGGGGTACATTCGTCTCCCGCCTGGGGGCACTGAGGGTCTCACACTGTGAGTGAGCACGGGACCATGGGGGGAGGGACTATAAATAGGGGAGGGAAAAGGGGGTAAGGCCAGTTGGCGCCCGGGCAGGGATACGAGCAGAGCTCCCCAGAAACACTTCAAAGAAATAAACAGAAAGATCGTCACCTGTATTTGGACTTGGAGTTATCTTCTTGCGGCGATAAACACTCAACAGCCCTGCCGGGCAAGGTCCCCTCACCAACTCATTTAATTAACACTTCAGAGGTCCCAGGTGGTGCGATCCCCACTCTGGGAGGATATAACCTCTGCTATCATCCCTCTCCCCACAGTAATTCCAGAATAATATAGCTTAACATTAGTAAGTCACGAACCAGAGACGAGACGAGACGAGACCGGAGACGAGACGAGACCGGAGACGAGACGAGCTACTATATACAACAGCAAACACTATGTTCTCTTCACATTTATTCAACCGAAGCTCCGACAATATTGATGGCGACAACAATGGTGGCAGCGGTGGGATTGATGCCAGCGATTCCCACCCTCTATCGCCATCAGGAGAGGTAGGAGTGCACCCGAGAACGTGGAGTAGCTGGCTGGGCCAGGGCTACGAACGGGCGGGGGTGTTACAGCAGGATCTCAGCACACCACCGAAGGAGGAGTCGAAAGACAGGAAGCCAGAGATAGCGGAGACGAGCGGACCGCCAAAGAAAATGAAAGTCACCCCCCGATCCTTCGATGGAACAGGATCTCTGTCTGAGTTCCTCCATCATTTCCGCCTTGTCGCAGAATTGAATCAGTGGACAAATCATGAGAAAGGCTTGCACCTAGGCGTGTGTCTGGCTGGGCCGGCGCTTCGTCTCTTGGAAAAAGTGGATTTTGAGGATGAGGGAACGTTTCCACGACTGGTACAAGCCCTCTACGAACGATTCCAACCAGCAGACCAGATCGCACTTTACAGGACGGAACTTCGGGCTAGGAAACAGAACGAAGGAAAAGGTCTCCAGCAGATAGCCGATGAGATCGAGAGGTTGGCCAGATTGGCGTATCCTACAGCCGACCGGGACATCCTCGACGACCTAAGTAAGGACCTGTTCACGGCCGCACTGGCTGACGCCCAACTACGCCGATGGGTGGCCCAGGCCAAACCCCGAACTCTCGCGGAAGCTCGTTCGGCCGCTCTTCATGGAGGAGCCCATTTTGCCGCGGAAGCGCAAGGGGGACGAACCCGATCAACCATTCGGGCCGTGCAACCCGAGCGAAGCACCGATGAGCGAATGGGTCAACTCGAAGAGATGTTGAAAACCTTGATGACCAAAGCAGAGACCTGGCCGCGTCCAAGCCGAAATAGGGATATGACCAATAAGTGCTACGGATGTGGGGAAGCTGGTCATTTTAAACGGGAGTGTCCCAATCGGGTTCCCAGGATAAGGAAGGAGGAGACGGAAAACTCCGGGGGACAGTAGGTGGCCGGGCCACTGTCCCAGCAGCATCCGGCACAAGCGGGGAGCGGACGAACACAGGGGAGACGAACATTCAAGGGAGATGGGACCAGCGATCAAAAGGCATCCTCGTTCGGGGACAATGCAATGGGGTATGGATCGACTGGTTGGTAGACACAGGCGCTTGTGTCACGCTGCTGGGACGAGCAGTATGGGAGCGGATGGAGAATAAACCAGAGCTCCAACCCACCACCATCAGGGTGGTGGGAGTCGGGGGTCAGCCGATGGAAATATTGGGACGAGTCCAATTGGAAGTAGCCTTTCAAGAAACAACAATACCGGTTCCCGCTATTGTCGTTGATATAAACTATATGGGTATCCTGGGGATGGACGTCCTTAGGCCACTTCGTGGAGTGGTCGATGTAGACAAAGAAACAGTGAAGTTTGATCATAACATAGTACAGGCCGGGCCTGTGGAGGTGAGGGAGGGGACGACCATCCCTTCAGGCACCTGGACGAATCTCCTGGCAAACATTAAGGAGTGGAGCCACCAAGAAGAGGTGGTGGTCGAGCCATACCGGCTCGGGTCAGGACTGCTGACAGCCCGGTCTGTCAACCAGGTAGTAGCAGGGGAAACATGGGTGAGGGTGTCTAACCCCACTAACCAGGATATCGAGTTACACCCGGGAGAACGGGTGGGACACTGGGAGGAGATAGATGAGGACGAGGGAGACGAGTCCCGACCGGTGGGACGAATCAACCCAGAGTCTGCAGCCATAGAGAAAAATGTTCAAGAACAGGAGGGAGATGAAGACCCGATCAACCAAGCCCTCTGGGCCCAGACGGATGACACCGTGGTGCGAGGCAAGGAACAAATCGTCCAACAACTCTATCAGGAGTTTGCAGACATTTTTGAAGAACGGTTGGGCCGAACCTCGAAGGCAACACACACCATTAACACGGGAGACCATCCCCCTATCAAGACAAGACCCCGACGGGTCCCTATCCACCGTAAGAAACTGGTGGAAGAGGAGTTAGACAAACTTCTACAATTAGGAGTAGCCGAACCTTCCCATAGCCCCTGGGCATCCCCGGTCGTCTTAGTAAAAAAAAAAGATGGGGGTTGGAGGTTTTGCGTCGACTATCGTCAGCTGAATCAGGTTACCCGTAAAGACGCGTACCCATTACCCAGAATGGACGACATATTAGATAGCCTGACTGGGGCCAAGGTTTTTGCTACCATAGACCTGGCCAGTGGGTACTGGCAAGTAGAAATGTCACCCGATTCCCAAGAAAAAACGGCTTTCTGCACACATAAAGGACTCTACCAGTTCCGGGTCATGCCTTTTGGCCTGGTAAATGCACCTTCCACGTTTGAGCGACTCATGGATGCGGTCCTGTCCGGCATGATAGGAGACGAATGTCTCGTATACCTAGACGACGTCATCGTGTTCGGAAGGACGGTCGACGAATGCGCGGGACGATTAAAGAAGGTCTTTGCCAGGCTAAGGGAAGCAGGGCTCCGGATTAAAACCAAAAAGTGCCAGCTCTTCCAACGCGAAGTCAGTTTCCTAGGCCACCGGATCTCTGGGGACGGAGTGGGTACGGATCCATCCAAGGTAGAAGCATTGCTGAGCTGGGGGACGTTACAGGATCGGAAAGACGTGAGGTCCTTCATGGGCTTCTGCTCATATTACAGGTCCTTCGTCCCCGGGTTTGCCCGGATCGCGACTCCCCTACATGCTCTCACCAAGAAAGGGGTTCCGTTCGAATGGACGGACCAATGTGAGGAGGCCAAACAAGAACTAATCAAGGCTCTAAGTCACTCACCACTCTTGGCTTTCCCCGAGGCCGAAGCAGAAATGATATTAGACTGCGACGCATCGGCAGAGGGCCTGGGAGTGGTGTTATCACAAATGGTAGAGAGTAGAGAGAGGGTACTCCAATTCGCCAGCCGGACAATAACGAAGGCAGAAAAGAACTACTGCGTAACACGCAAGGAGTTGCTGGCAGTAATCTTCGGAGTAAGAAAATTCCGCTCCTACTTAGTAGGAGCTAAGTTCCTCATCCGAACCGACCACAGCGCTCTGAAGTGGCTTATGCAAACGAAGGAACCCGAGGGGCAGTTGGCCCGTTGGATAGAGGAGTTAGGGTGCTACGAATTCCGAATCGAACATCGTCCGGGCACTCGTCACGCCAATGCCAACGGACTCTCGCGCCAACCATGTCATCAGTGTGGCCGTATCGAGGATGGAGACGAATCTGGTGACGAGGACGGGGGTGTGGTAGGGATGTTGCGCATCGACCAGGCAGTAGACGACCTACGGAAATGTCAGGAGACGGATCCCCTGCTGCAGGAATTTCGTCTCGGGGTTGAGAAGGGAGCAAGGCCCGAACCAGGGCGCGGATTCGGGGATTGGGAAGCTGACTGGCTCCACCGCCGTTTTTCTGACCTGTCAGTACGGAATGGAATATTGGGCCTCATGACATTAGATCAGCATGGGGGCCGGACGTGGAAAGCATTCGTCCCAAGATCAGTCCGGGCTTCGTTAATCAGTCAAGCACACCAAGGACCATTCGGGTTACATGCAGGCCGTGACAGAACTAAGGAAAAACTGGGGAGAAAGCAGATTTGGCCGGGGATGGACAAGCATATCGCGCTGGAGATCGAGTGTTGCGCCACTTGTCAACAAACAAAAACTCAGGGTGCGCGGAGACGAACTCGGATGGGCGCTCGTCCCCTTGCAACGGTGGGGGAGGAATGGGCGATTGACATCACTGGGCCCTTCAAGACAACAGAGAGAGGCCATAAGTATGCGTTAGTGGTAACAGACCTATTTTCAAAGTGGACGGAGGCGTTCCCCATAGCTAATATGACAGCATCCACGGTGGCCAGGGTCCTCGTCCGGGAGATTGTGTGTAAATTCGGGGCACCCAAGACCTGGCATACCGACCAGGGTAGAAACTTTGAGTCGGAATTATTCGCCGCCATGGCGAATCTGATGGGGATAGATAAAACCAGGACGTGCCCGTATCATCCCCAGGCCGATGGGCAGGCAGAACGCTGGAACAGGACAATGTTAGCAATGTTAATCACTGTGACCGATGTGCAGGAAGAATGGGACGAGTGGTTACCCTATGTAAGTGCAGCATATCGAGCGGGACAGCACCGGACAACGGGGTTCTCCCCGAATTACTTGATGTTTGGCAAGGAGGTACACCTACCATGGGAATTATGCTACCCCTCCCCCGAGACGGGGACGAACCCATTTGAATTCGTCCAACAATGCCACGACAGAATGGCCGAGTCTCACCGTATAGCATGGGAAAAGCTGGGGACCGCACGAGAAAAAGACGAAGCGTGGTATAACCAGAAAGTTAGGGAAGTCAGATATAGGGAGGGAGAGAAGGTTTGGTTCTTTCAACCAATAAAAAAAATAGGCCTAAGCCCCAAATTCCAGAGATTCTGGACGGGCCCTTGGACCATAGAAAAATGTTTGTCATCCACGACCTATAAAATCACCTGGGGACGAAAGTCCAAGGTAGTACATGAAGACAGCCTCAAAGTTGCTCGCCAACGGGACCAGGAGGAAGACGAGGACAGGGCCCCAGTGGAGGTGGTTGCTAGGGAGATCCAGACGTCCTCCTGTCAGGAGACAGATCCTCACTCCATCACCGGAGACGGACCAGAGCAGAGCAGCTATACTGCATCACTGCCAGTACTGACGATCATGCCACATTCGGCGAAAATAGAGGATCGAGGGAGAAATCACTCCCGGAGTCCAGTGAGGGATAAGAAGAGGAATGATAAAGAGAGGGAGAAGAAAGACCACAGTGAGCACCGGAGACGGAGGGACAGAGAATTGCAGACGATTGACCCGGGAAGGGCAGAAGATCTTGGCCTGGGAAGGAAGAAGGTTGCGTCGAGAGTAGTGGTGCCCGGCAACAGCCGGCCGGAGACGACCGACCGACGGGTGGTGTCCTCAACGGGGGGACGAGGTACCTCGGAGGTGAAGCATCACAGAAGGGAGACGAGGGACCAGGAGGTGGCGCCGCCAGTGACCAACACCGTCGCCAACCAGTCACTACCTCGAGACCGTCATGTGGCGCCCTCTGGGACAGAGGGAGAGAGTCATACCGGAAATTCAACCAAGAGAACCACTTCCGGTGTAAACAGGTCAGACTCGGCACTCCACAAAGAACAGAACCAACTCTCCACTGTTACTAAAACGTCTGAAAGTGACCCGAATCAAGCCAGTATGCTGTCAGTAGAAGATGACGAGCCCAGCTGGACGAAGACAGACGCCGAGGCCCTGGCTCCAGGTGAAGATGGGCGATTCAGTTGTTGGGCCTGTGACAAAATTTTGGCCAGCAGGAAGTACCTGCTCAAACATCTCGGCACCCACGAAACTCTTTTCAAAGGAGTGTTATGCCCCATCCGAGCTTGTCAGAAAGCAGCATATGTATCCAGAGCTCAAGATCTCGGCCCTCACATCAAGAATCACCACGGAGTGGACATCGAGATAGACCAAGGTATGGCTAAAGTTTTGATGGTGACGGCTCGGACACCGGCACTATACGCTCGACCCGCCACGGAGGAGGAGGTAGCGCTATACAGGTCAGGGGAGAGAATGTGTCCCCGATTACCCGGGGGTCCAGTAATGCGGGCACTCCTTGAGGGGGATGACCCTCCTTCCAAAAAGCGTAAGACGGAGGACACCCGAGTAGTCGTCCCCAGGAAGTCCAGGTCTACCAACCCAAAACCAGTGGACCAGTCCCCGAGACGAATGTCCCCCCGCAACCTCCAGAATCGTGTAGCACCAAGGGCTGAAGCAGCATGGGGTCAAGAGTTGACCCTCTCCAACCGGGACACCCGTGAGGACCGATCGTCAAGATCTAAAGAATCGACTGAAGGGCGGCCCCGGGACGAGCGAGACCGGACTCCCAGTGACAAGAAAGAATCGTCCCACCGGAGTAGGAGCAAAACAGACAGTACTAGAGAGGGTAACTCTCACACTAAAGAATCATCCCACTCGAGCAAGGTTGGTGCAGAAGGCACGAGCCGAGAGAAGGCCAAGTCTAGCTCCCACCGTCGACCACGAGAGCCCCAGGAGAGACGAGACGAGTGTCCGTCCCCTTCAACTGGTTCGACCCAACAGCCACCGACCTCCCACCAGAGAGACGAGGAGGAGACCGGCAGTTCGAACAAAGTGGCAAAGAAGGAGGACCAACGAGTGATCGAAGCAGCCATCACATTAATAAAGCTAGACAAGGAGGAGAAGGAGGAGGGAGAAATTGGCAGCGATCTCGGGGAAGAGCCGAACATCGAGATTGGGGAGGACGTGTACATCGACCTCACATCGGTGGAAGAACCAGCGAACTCTACCTCGGTAGAAGGAAGGGAAGAGCCTCAACGAACGGTGAGCTCGACGACTATCAAAGAAACCGGTAGTGTTGCACCAGCGGGACCTCGCAAAGGCGAAACAAGGGCAGAAATCCACCCTCCCCCGATGATCACCCACCAACCAGCTCCGGCTCATCAGTCCCCTCAGCTCAAAGCAAAGTCACGGTCTTCAACTTACCAACAGCTTCTCCATACCCAACAGCCTCCCGCTCACTCGTCCCCCCAGTTCGGGCCTCAAGCTTCACAGCCAACCTTGTACACCCCACCTGGGGGTACGCGTACCGGAGGCCTGTGGGCAAGTTGGCCTGCCAATATGCCCACCCCGGGGACCCAACAGATGATGTTGCAGATGCTGACGTCCCTGGAAAAGAACTTAGTTCCAACTGCACCTGTAACAGCACCCACCCCGCCAGTGAGGGAACTTGTGGCCCAGAGCGGTCTCGACATCGAGTCACCAAGCACGCCAGAGGAGAAGCGACAGGTGAAGCCCCCGCCCTCTTCCTTAAACACACCCCTCTTCCAGGTGGCCACCGGAGACCCGAGAGACAGATCCGCACCGGCCGAGTGGTCAGTCCCACTGGATCTGACTCCGGGGTCTAAGAGGACACTAGAAGCTCTACAGGAGAAGGAGTTCAATCCAGCCGAGGCCGTCAACCAGATGACACTGGGATCCCAGGATGATCCGAAGGAGACGGTGGGACGATCCAACCTAAAGAGGAAAGTGGAAGGTGCAGAAAAGAAGGAGCGAGCAGCAAAGAGTGGACCGTTCGGACGACGTACCCGGACACCCCTCTTGTCAGGATCTGTGTTCAACCCCCGAAGAGAGCTCCCTGTGCCCGCAGACATGTGGATCCCGTCCACCGTCACCATGTCCGAGTGGAAGCAGCAATGGGACATTGCGGACATGGATGACGTGTGGACGGTTAAATACCGGAGATCTTTCATCTGGAGAGGGAACGCCAATACCAAAATCCCGAACCCGGAGTTGACCATCGACCTACCCGAAATAGCGACCCACCCAATACAATCGGTGCGGGAGCGCTTGACAAGAAGCGAGTTAGAGCCCGGAGTGATCCGTTTCGTCCAGACCGCGTGGAAGACCCACCGCAGGGAGATCGAGGAGGAGGACTGAGTTGATACTGATAATTGCGATATTGTTATTGAATAGTGTTACCTGTCCATAAGAAGGACCAGTATTGTGTAGTACTTGTAGTAGTTATGCTTGTGACCAGTGTTGTTACGGACTGGCTTATGTCTTTGTATTTGACGATATTGGGGATTGATTAATTTAATTTTGGGGTCCAAAATTTATTAAGGGGAGGGTATTGTTGTAGTCGGGGTTGGGAGGCGGGGGACGAGTGATGTATTGGGGTACATTCGTCTCCCGCCTGGGGGCACTGAGGGTCTCACACTGTGAGTGAGCACGGGACCATGGGGGGAGGGACTATAAATAGGGGAGGGAAAAGGGGGTAAGGCCAGTTGGCGCCCGGGCAGGGATACGAGCAGAGCTCCCCAGAAACACTTCAAAGAAATAAACAGAAAGATCGTCACCTGTATTTGGACTTGGAGTTATCTTCTTGCGGCGATAAACACTCAACAGCCCTGCCGGGCAAGGTCCCCTCACCAACTCATTTAATTAACACTTCAGAGGTCCCAGGTGGTGCGATCCCCACTCTGGGAGGATATAACCTCTGCTATCATCCCTCTCCCCACAGTAATTCCAGAATAATATAGCTTAACATTAGTAAGTCACGAACCAGAGACGAGACGAGACGAGACCGGAGACGAGACGAGACCGGAGACGAGACGAGCTACTATATACAACAGCAAACACTATGTTCTCTTCACATTTATTCAACCGAAGCTCCGACAATATTGATGGCGACAACAATATATTTCAGCTGTGTAGTCATTTTTCCTCAGTAGGGCAAGGCAGTTTTGCAATAATGCCTTTTGGTGGGGGAAGATTTGTAGACCCGATTTGTTTATCCAGACTCTAGAGTGAGTCTTTTGTATCTTCGGTATATTTTCGATCAAGAGCTTTCTGCTATCCGATTCCTTTAGGCTGAGAAGAATGGGCCTGTTCTTTCCCTCTTCAGGCAGGCCAATTCTGTATACTTTGTGTATGTCATCAGCTGAGAAGTCTTCATCTACCAGTTGTATGAGTTTCAATATTTCGTCATCTAGGATTTCATCTGTTTCCTCAGTGAGATCTTCTATTATTACAATTTTATTATTGTACTCACGTTTTGGCTCACGTTTTGGCTTGTCAGTCGTGGTTTTACCTTGATCATGTTTTTTCTGACGAGGATGATCAGATAATTTTTCTTTTCTAGTTGGTTTTGCAGTGTTTCCTAGGATATTACTAAACAAAGGAGGAGCTGCGGCTGATCCGATGGGCATATTTGCAGTCAGATTTCTGAGGTCATCAATACTGGATTGTACTTGTGTTTGTTGGTCTTTAACTGATTCTAGAGAATGAGCTATTTCTCTTTGTTTTTTCTCCAGTTCAGTCTTAGCCTCATGGAGGCATTGGCCAACACTATGATTTATTTCAGGCATCAAATTCCTGAGAAACGCATCATTATTAGAGTTGATGGAGTCGACTTTATGTTCCAAGGAACCAAGTGCCGAAATGACTTGTGTGGAATGACTATTAAATTCGGTGCGCATGCGCACGTTTTCATCTCGATATGTGGTCAGGGAGGTCGTAATGGCGTCCGTGTTCGATTGGAGATTTGTTGACATTTTCTCCAGGATGTCAGTTTGTTTTTTCATTTGCTCCTTCATCATGACATACAGTGGCGAGCATTCCGTTATTTGGGCACCTTGTGGGTAGGCAGAGCTTTGCGGAATAGGAGCAAGCATCATGCCTCGTACTGGTTGAAGGTGAGTGTTTACGGTACTAAGCTGTTGTTGATGTGGTCCTGGCACAGGGGCATATTGCTGTTGATTTTGCGGAACATACTGGTGGCTTTGTATATATCCTGCTGGGGCAATCATTTGATATTGATTATGATTTTGATTTTGGTCGACCATGTTTACATTTAACTCAGGTAGAGGTTTTAGAGTAGAGTCAATCACCTCACTAAATGCTGAGAAGTAGACAGTTGTTTCGTCGGTGGTTAATCTGTCGACGATGGGCGATAGTGGTGGGCTGTTGTCGGGTCTAGGTTGGTTGTGGCCTGGCATGGGACTCGAAGTCAGGGCATCCATTCATGATTCTATAATCCAGGTATTATTGTTAATCCATAAGACAATTAAATAAGTCCAATAATACGTTATCTTTAGACTCAGAGGAGGCTGTATATTATTCTGGTATTGTTATTAGGGATGCTTGGTGGACTTGGATGGGTGTCATTAATCGTTAAGACAAGGAGTACTGGCGTGGGCGATAATCCCCTGATAATCCTGGTCCGAAAGAAGCCTTGTTAATGGCGGCAATCGAGATGATTCAAACTGCCAGATATATTCAGCTAATACTACTCTGATAGGGGTGATCCTATTTCCGTAGTGTTATCCTGTTGTTCTTGACGTGTTCATTGGTTGAAATACACGAAAAGATTAACGTTAATCCATGTTAAATCTTGTTTTTGGCTTGATGTTACCATAGCGTTGCGGGACACGTTATACACTCATGGTCATGAATCTCTCATCTAATACTGAGAAGATTACTAGAGGTGTTCCTCAAGGAACTGGGTTAGGGCCATTGCTCTTTTTATTGTACATAAACGATCTGAGTACTGTAATTTCTAGGTCTAGTTTTCAATTTTTCGCCGATGATACGGTTCTATTTACTTCTGATAAGTCACGACTTGAGGCCTGCAACAACTTGCAATCCGACCTACAAAATGTTAGTTTATGGTGTAGGAAAAATAAAATATCAATCAATATCGACAAAAGTAATATCATGGAAATAAACCCTTCTAAGAATCAGGATGTCTCTGGTAGATTCCAATTCAAATTAGGGGATATGGATATGAAATATGCAGAGAATTACACCTACCTAGGGTTAGATATAGACAATAGGTTAACGTTTAAGGACCATATTTATTCTAAAATCTCCCAAGCTTCTAAACGCTTAAAAGCCATCAGAAGAATACAAAGAGATCTCACCCCCCAAAGTATCTTAACCATTTATAAGGTAGCAGTGAGACCATTATTTGATTATGGGGACTGCATATATTGTGTAGCCCCCCAGGATCTTTTAGGGAAAATGCAAGTTGTGCAAAATTCTTTTATAAGAGTTGCCTTTCGACTAGATAAGAGATCGAATGTCATAGATTTACAAGAAGAACTCAATATTGAACTGTTAGAGGCTAGAAGGAAGCATCATATGTTAGAATTGGCCTTTAATTTAAGCCAGGATGATACATTAATAGACTCTAGAAATATGAATCTAAGGTCGCATAATAAAGGTAAGGTCATGAAGGTACCGATACCCCACTCTGAAATGGTAAAAAAGTCACTGTACTATAAATTACCGGTTTTGTGGAATGAATTACCCAAACAAGGGAAAGCATGTACGTCAAAAGAAGCTTTTAAAACATTTATTTCAAGTATACAGTAATGTTACTAAATGTAAATGTTATGATGTCATACATTCATATATGTTCGCCAGTCTGTTGAAATCTTATAGCAGTATGTAAATCTGTATGTAGCGAGTAATAAGTGAAATAAGTATAATACCAATTAATCTAGTGGTAAAACTACTGATTGAAACTGTATAAATGTTGAATTTGTAGTAACGACGCGAGGTGTTATCTACCTTTATAGGAATAGTCTGATGTTTTTCTATTACTATTACTATATTTTTTACAATAAATAATGTATTGTAATGTTAATATAAAATATAAGTCCCAATCCCACTTGTAGGAGACGGGTCGTGAGAAGATCAGAACAAAAAGAGTAATATACAAATAACGAGTGTATAAATCAATCTCCCATCTGTTACAGGGAGACTAGGAAAACCTATGCTTGCATAGAGAGTTTTTGAACGAGTTTACTCTTTCTTTGTCCCTTTTTCTTGATATATGTTTATTTACCATGTAAATGTACAATCAGAAATAAAGTTATTACATACATACATACACATAGATTCATATGACTATAAGTGCTAAACCCTCTAACAATCAGAAAATTTCAATCAACAGATCTTGTGAAAAAAACACTATGAAAAATATCAATTTTGCGACTCATGACTCATTTTCCTGAAACACATCACATTTCCATGATGTAATGTCAATATACATGTGTTATACATGTTTGCATATCAAAACCTTCATCTTTCCCATCATGCATTTGGTTTACATAGATGATTATTAAAAGCTATGATATTAGTGAAAACATTCTTTTAATTTGATTTTGATTTTGGAAATATTTTATTCAGGACAAATGGACATTTTTATACATGAAGTATAAATATTATCAGAACAGCCTGATTTTAAACTATACAAGTACAACGATATAATTCATAATGTATTTACTTCCATACGATTAACGATTCATCAAGTAAGATTTTGATTCATACAGTATGACTAAAAATTATTACAGACCATTATATTATACCTGTATATACTCAGTATATTTAGTACATACAAAATTTGTTATTTTAAACCAGTCCCTTCACCCGCGACATGCTCTCACACGCAAACCATTATCAAATTTGAATATAATCTTCGATAATATATTGTCAAATATCTGTACATCTGAATATAAGATTTCATCAGAATCCATCCCAGCATGCACTGCAGTAGACATGCGCAGTGAGACATGAACCTCCCCTATTAGGTAAAAATGAATATGAGACTGGGGGAAGTAATCCCACTAATTACAGCAGTAATTCGCTTAAATACACGACAGATGTTCAGTCAGCTTGATTCTGTGCTTTGAGTCGGTTCCAGTACAGAATATAAATTACAAACATATGGGTCAGATTTTCAGGAAATGTACAATTATCAGCTGTACACGTTAAGCAAATTCTGCAAAAATAGGCTGCAACTTGGTCAATACTAGATAAATTCAAGTATATTCAGCATTGCATTGATTCTAGCAATCTGTTTGGCTAGGTCGAACTGTATCTTGAACTTTATTTTCGTCTAAAATGTGGGTTATTTCAGAGGATTGGCGATGTTGTAGTCTACATTTTTTGAAAATCTTACTCATGTATCCATGCCCAGAGGAAAACACTATTTGTAAGCCATCATTAGATTGATGATGTGCGAATAGCATATAGAGATTTTACTAGATTTTATATGGGAAACAATTATTTGTAAGCTTCATTACATTGCTGACGGGTGAATAGGAGATATAGCTTTTTATAAACATCATACTTATGCAGAGTTAGGCTCCAGCTAGTGTAGTAAGCAGGCTGTAGTTTATTTAAATTGTAAATAATCTCTTGGTTTAACATTTTTTTATCATGATTTCTGTTCTCGTAGTTTATGTTTAGTTTAGCGTTTGTACCTTTCATAATAAAAATAGTAGCGTAATTGGCAATTTAGAAATAACTTTACTCATCATTAAGATGTCATATGAAAATGTTCAGTAATTTTGAAACTCAGTGCTGTACTTTTTGAGAACATTCAATGCAATGACTATAATAATACAATTTCTTTTACAACCCAGGTATAATGGCTATATAATGCACACTAAATGTGATGTGTTCCAGTAAAATGAGTCACAAGTCGCAAAATTGATATTTTTCAAAGCGTTTTTGTCACAAGGTCTTTTTATTGAAATGTTCTGATTTCTAGTGTTTAGCACTTATATAGTCCAGTAAAAATAGGGTTTGACCTAGGAAAAAGTGCAACAAAAGGTTTCTCAATGGTTTTGGGTAGCATGAGTGCCCTTTATTAACATACTAAAAGTCTAGAAAAATCTAGGATGGGGAACATGCCCCAAATCGCCAAAAGCAAAATGGCTACTGCTAAAACTTTGAAATGCCATAATTCAGTGTAAAATCAACATTTATTCAAGTGTAAATACATGCTCTTAATGTTGGCAGGCATGGGGAATGCAATGAAATAAAAACTAAGTCGATATAATCAATATTTAGCAAGTTAGTGTACTGATATATGAAAGACATTACAAGAAAACAGTCCTGCAAATGCATCTTGTGAAGTGAAAAATCGAAGTCTTATCACACATTTTTTAACACTTAAATTGCTTTTAATGCAAGTAAGACCTCTTAGGGTGGATTTTGGTAGCATTTAGTACATGTTTTGTTTGCCTAATTTACAGAAAATCATTGAAAGTCTTGTCCACAATCCTAATTAATGCTACACACTCAGCCCCAAACTCATATTTCTATAATATTTTATTGGAAATTCTCCTGTTAATCATCGTAATTTGTAATTTGTAACATAGTAAAACACATCCTGAGAAAGCTACAGGACTATGAAGAAATCTTGTAATCCCATAGACCTCTCTAGTCCACCAGCCGGTGTGAGACAAGCCGGCATGCCCAGTATTGGGTGACAACTGCCGAGTGGCACCAGTGTTGACTCCACAAAGAAAAACCTTTACATGTACAGATTTAAAATATCAATAAACTCTTTACCTATTTTCATTTGTGTGGCCCCTTTGTCAGGTACACCTGTCACATTTCTTACAAATTCCAACTACACTAATGGCATTGCCTTTTTTAATTTCCCTTCTTTTGAAATAAATTGCATTTATGTTATAGGTAAATATATAATTCCATTGGCTGACATGAGCTGCCTCTTCCTGTTAATCAAATCACTTTATTGACTTACCTTTAAACCTTTATTGTCTCCTAAGAGCACCTTAGATTTCATCTTAATATTCCTATTATACTTTTTTTTTTAAATATTTTTATTGGCCACATTACATTACAAATTTATTTCAGATTCAAATAAAAAATACGCATAACAAACAGAGCTGTTATATTTCGTGCGTTGCCCATGCTATCAATATAATACTGCTTATCAAACTTCAGAATGTACTCACATTAAACTTCATACCGTTATGCACTATATAATTCCAAATACAGATTTAAGTGGCTGTTCTGCCCACCACAACTTCACTCAATCTCTTATACTAATCAAAACGATCTATTCTGGTTCTATTCATGATCATACACCTGCGTAGACATACCTATCAACATATGCTATACTAGTCGACAATACCACAAGCATTATCTTCTTATGTGGATGACACCTTTCTGGTTCTTCCAGTAAAAATATCTATTCCAAAGATGGAACAAAGATATTTGTGCTTACCCATTTCTTAGTGTTCTTGGTCATAAATGCTTTCATACAAAATCAGTTTGATTTTTTTCCCTTCACAGGATGCTTTTGCTGTTTTTTCCCATTTCTTCTCTATATCAGTACACTAGCATTGTAAACATTGATTATATGGACTTTATTCTTATTTCATTGCATTCCCCATGCCTGGAAACGTTAAGAAAATGTACTCACACTTGAATATATTTTTAATTTTACACTGAGTTATGGCGTTTTATTGGTTTAGAAGCTGCCATTTTGTTTTTCTGCAACTTTGGGCATGTTCCCCTACCTATATTTGTCTAGACTTTTAGTATGTTAATAAAGGGCACTCATACTACCCAAAACCGTTGAGAAACCTTTTGTTGCCATTTTTCCTAGGTTCAGCCTTTTTTTAGCTAGATTGCCTGGACTAATAACCATATGGGCACTGAGTGCAATGGAGTGCAATGGCGACTGCAACACGAGTGCAATGGAGTGCAATGGAGTGCAATGCAATGCCAGTGCAATAGTATTGCACTCCTATTGCAGTCAAGGCTCTAGTTGAGTGCAATGGCAGTGCAATACCATTGCACTGGCATTGCATTATCTTATTCCTTTGCTATATTACATTCTACAACAATCATCAAGTTACATTTATTATTTAGATCGCTAAAGGATCTTTTCCCATTAAATTATTGAAGATTTTTTTATACAAGAATTCCGACTGCAATGCCAGTGTTTTTTTATCAGCTACCATTGCACAATGGTCATTGCATATCTATTGCAGTAATGTAGTGACCATTTATGGTTTAAATCATTGGAATTTGTGATTTTGAAAGATATAGGCCCTATGACCCCCATTGCTCTGTAAAACAGCCAAAACTTTCGTCGGAAATTTAGAAAAATCTAAATTTCTGCCCGCTACAGGATTTGCATTGAAATCTATATGACAACTCTAAAAACACTAAATATTGAAATGATTTTAAAATCTTTTCATTCATTTGGTGCGGAAAGTCCCCTAGACTCCACAACTAGAGAAAGAATTATTAAAATGCAAAAAACTAAACTTAAATGAAATTCATGCAATACTCCATTTAATTACGACCTTGGTAGTAATGGTACATCATAAGGAAGCCATTAACAAAATATATGACCCCCCTTTGCTTGTAGAGACCTAAACATCGTTCACCGAAATTCTGAATAGGCTAAATCCTAAATCTCGCACCCATAGAGTTAGTAAAGGGATTCTGGGATGTGGCTGTAAAAACGCTAAATATTGAAATATTTTTTAAATCGTTTCGTCCTTATGGTGGGGAAAATCCCCTAGACTAGCCTACATAACCAGTGAAAGAATTTCTAAAATTGTAGGCCTACTGGTAATGCATTTATGATAAGTATATATTCCTCAACATCGCCGTTATTTACCTACTATTATTTCAGTGGTGATATAAATGCGTTATGTTGTGACCTATGACTGTTTACTAAAAAATCATGGAACAGACCTATGCTCACTTAGAACAGTCGCACCACCCAGTGCGCCACCTAGTGTATAGGCCTGTGGGCGGTGCTGCGGTCCTGTCATTATGAACAAACAATGCGGACACCACCCTCCATTTTTAAAAACAATATGGTACTGCACTTTCTACAGCAGCTTCAAGCGGATTTCTAGCAAAGGACCATCAGGTAAGGATCATTATTGTATTCATCGTTTACACTAATAGGATATAGTGATTGACTGACTCATTTGTGAAAACCATCGATTTGCCCTAGAGCTAGTTTCTTGTCTTAAATTTATGCAACATTATGCAATCCATTACAAATATGGCGGCATAAATCCATAGTATGATGGCCGTGAAAAAGTGTGGTGTTTCTGTGCTCCAGAATTAAGAATTGCATAAGGGAATATGGTGTGGGCATTAATTATTGTGTACTGTGTTATTTTGAGAGCCTTAAAGTGAGTATTGTACATTTTACGCAGTGTAGGCACAATAATCAAATATGGGTTGTAGTAGGGACTGCCACTGCTTACCGCCCGCCGCCTCCCATCGACGTGTGGCGGCATGCTAGAATTGCGTCGGTCTCGTCATGACCGCCGTCTCATGGGTATCGAGTCAAAGTACTCAAGTAAAGTTCAGAACGCAAACCCTGATGTTTGAAAAATAATTTCTGGCAAAGTTGCCCCAATCTCCCCTATTCCACACATTCTGTATCCCTCTTGCAAGAAATGCGATGTGTCGGCGGCCAGTTGCAGGGGATACAAACTAGAACATGTTTTGGTCCTAAATTTCCCCCAAATCGTAGTTTGGGTCTTAAAGATAGTAGCATTGTATTTGACACTGAAAACGTAGTTACTACCGTGAAATCGTAGAAGTTAGCAGCACTGCGGGTAAAATATCTTAAAATAATCGTGGTAACTTGTGTCGAAATAGTATCAGCACTGTTTAGGCTATCCAAAATCCAATAACAATCTTAGAATCATTTCGAAACTATTTCCCTAGCTCTTAAAGGCAACCAGAATCATTTAATCTTGAGCGGTTTAGGAGAGTATTAAATGTGTAAAGTAACTGTGTTCTAAATACTCGTTAAAACCGTTGATACTAAGCATTATCTAAATGGTATTATTCCAATGGATTCACTATACGTCATAATTAATCATCAACTATCACTTGCAACGGCTGTATTCCACCATTATTAACGGCAATGTCTACTTATATACCGAAAACTATTCTTATTGTTCATAATCTTCTTTTCTTAACAGTTGGTAACTTTGTGAGTAAATATCAATTCAGAATTCAAAAACTAAGTCATTCATCGGGATAAATGATAGTAATATCATGATTGATTGAAAGACCTGCTGTATTTACCATCTTTGCAAGATAGAACTCTTGAAATGAAATACCATATTATAGTCCGCCGATTCCGCCTATATATGACGTTATTTATACAATTGTTTCACATACTAACAATAAGCAACATGGCTGTATAGCTTATAGGCTCAACTACCCCAATTTAAAATTTGTCCAAATGCCCCCCTCCCCATTTGCCAACACACACACAAGAAGCAATTCATAATGCATAATGATATTAGAACAGTCATTATGGTTGACCAGCAGTATGTTCTATTTTTTTCCAAAAGAATTCATATAAATTCCATTTTCGATAATAGTCTAAAACAACCAAGTGGACGATGTAGGAGACATTAGAAGCTAACTTATTCAACACAACAATTTTTGAGTTAGGCCCAGATTAGATTATGAAAAAACATCAAATAAATAATCATATATTTAAGTAATTGCGAACCTTGTATCAATTGGTCTAAAACGTATCACCCATGTGTTGCCCCTGATTACCACCCTTATGGTGGGGCAGTGTGCCACCATACATAGACATGACAAGGAGGTTCTGCTCTTTGATTAAAATTTAGATTTATTCAGATCGGACCATTTTAAGTGAGGATTTAAAGCTTTCTTTCCATTTAAAATGTCCATTTTTGGTATTACCAGGTATATAAAGAGCTATTGGTTCTACCTCTTCTCACTATTGTAGCTATTAACCCATTCGCGGCGGGAACCGCGCGGCGGGTAACTAGTGTCATATCCGGGTCTCGCCCAGACGTTATCTCGCGTGGTGGACGGGAGCGAACCAGATTGAACCGGCCTGGCGGCAAAACCGGTCTTTTCGAGTCAGGCGCGTGGAAGATTATTCGCCATTTTTGATATATTACGGAAGATTTCCAAGAAAAGGAACCATGCTGGAGTTAAATCAGTCCATAGACTATTCTTCGTGGCCATTTTGGAAGCTGACATGGTTTATTTGAGTGATTATTTCGATATTTGCCGTCTTCCTGCTCAAGCGTCACCTTTCAAGATTTTCCAAGATGGCGGTGCCGGCACCTTCATCTCCGCAGTTGGATATTTATTCACCGACATCCCCCTTGAAGTATTCATCAGGAAACATTGACAAAGCGGCAAAACAACTGGAAACAAGATATAGAATGGCCTCACACATCTGTTTTTAGCAGTTTCATTGGATATTATGGAAATATCCACCGAAAAACATTGCCAAACATTGCCAAACCGAATGTAGGTCACGAAGAACAAAGGAAGCCATTCCCTCGATCAGCTGATCGGCCACTGGCTATATGCATGGAACATTATTCATCATTATCGATATATTTCTTGGAATTGATATGAAAAGGAACCTCACTGGACTTAAACCATGTCATGAACTATTGTTTGTGATAGTCTTAGAAGTCGACATGGTTCATTATTCTGAACTAGATCGATCTAGTTGGATGTTACTGTGGCTGCGCCCAAATCTCAGTGCACAAGATTCCATCATGGCCAACTGCGCAGTTGTTGTCGGAGATTTGATATTTTATTCACCGACATCCCCATTGAAGTATTCATCAGGAAACGGTGACAAAGCGGCAAAACAACTGGAAATAAGATATAGAATGGCCTCACACATCTGTTTTTAGCAGTTTCATTGGATATTATGGAAATATCCACCGACAACTATACATAGGTCATCACAGCTTTAGGCCTTCGAGAGACCTAGATCTGTCCTAGATCGATCAGCTGTTCTCCTGATCGGGTCACTCGGTGAATGGGAAAGTTTTCTACATCGTCGCAGATTGGAATATTTCTTATTTCTTTATTTCTTTATATTAATACAAAAAGGATCTTCACTGGAATTTAATCTCTTATGATATGTTTCATATTGAGATATGGGCAGTGTTGAGTCGTCGAACTCAGCTCATAGTGTGTGTTTCTACATCGTCGCAGATTGGATTTGATTCAAGCAGTGCCATTGGATTTTTATTCATGGAATTTACCATTGGATTATTATATTGCGTTGGATATTATCATCGCAGATTGGATTATATTGAAGCACTGGATCTTGGACACATTGGAATATTTATTCTTATTTATTTGTTCCCCCCATCCACCCTTCCCCTCCCCATCCACCCTTCCCCTCCCCATCTTCCCATCGCATAGTTGGCATCATGGGGATAGTTGGCATCATGGGCGGGTGATGCCTCAAGGCATCACCCGCCCATGACGCCATTATGTCAGTAATCAATTTTTACCCACCCTTGCCCTCTCCCCATCCTTCCCCTCCTCATCCACCCTTCCTCTCCCCATCCACCCTTCCCCTCCCCATCCACCCTTCCCCTCCCCATCCATCCTTCTCCTCCCCATCCATCCTTCTCCTCCCCATCCATCCTTCCCATCCACCCTTCCCCTCCTCATCCACCCTTCCCCTCCCCATCCACCCTTCCCCTCTTCCACCCTTCCCCTCTTCCACCCTTCCCCTCTTCCACCCTTCCTTCTACCCACCCTTCCCCTCTACCCACCCTTCCCCTCTACCCACCCTTCCCCTCGTCCACCCTTCCTCTCGTCCACCCTTCCCCTCTACCCACCCTTCCCCTCTACCCACCCTTCCCCTCTACCCACCCTTCCCCTCTTCCACCCTTCCCCTTTTCCACCCTTCCCCTCTACCCACCCTTCCCCTCTTCCACCCTTCCCCTCTTCCACCCTTCCCCTCTACCCACCCTTCCCCTCTTCCACCCTTCCCCTCTACCCACCCTTCCCCTCTACCCACCCTTCCCCTGTACCCACCCTTCCCCTCGTCCATCCTTCCCCTCTTCCACCCTTCCCCTCGTCCACCCTTCCCCTCGTCCACCCTTCCCCTCTACCCACCCTTCCCCTCTACCCACCCTTCCCCTCTACCCACCCTTCCCCTCGTCCACCCTTCCCCTCTACCCACCCTTCCCCTCGTCCACCCTTCCCCTCGTCCACCCTTCCCCTCGTCCACCCTTCCCCTCTTCCACCCTTCCCCTCTTCCACCCTTCCCCTCTTCCACCCTTCCCCTCTTCCACCCTTCCCCTCTTCCACCCTTCCCCTCTTCCACCCTTCCCCTCTTCCACCCTTCCCCTCTTCCACCCTTCCCCTCTTCCACCCTTCCCCTCTACCCACCCTTCCCCTCTACCCTCCCTTCCCCTCTACCCACCCTTCCCCTCTACCCACCCTTCCCCTCTTCCACCCTTCCCCTCTTCCACCCTTCCCCTCTACCCACCCTTCCCCTCTTCCACCCTTCCCCTCTTCCACCCTTCCCCTCTACCCACCCTTCCCCTCGTCCACCCTTCCCCTCGTCCACCCTTCCCCTCGTCCACCCTTCCCCTCGTCCACCCTTCCCCTCTACCCACCCTTCCCCTCCATTACCCTCCCGATTACCCTTCCCCTCCATTACCCTTATTAATTCTTATACAAAAGGAGCCTCACTGGAATTTAATCTCTTATATGTTTCATATTGAGATATGGGCAGTGGTGAGTCATCGTCCTCAGCTCATAGTGTGTGTTTCTACATCGTCGCAGATTGGATTTTATTCAAGCAGTGCCATTGGATTTTTATTCATGGAATTTACTATTGGATTATTCATCAGGAAACAGTGAAAAGACTACGAGACAATAGGGAATAACTTTTAGAACTTCAAGGAACATATTTATTTCTGATCCAACAGCTGATTGGAGGATCGACGGAATATGCAATATGTACAACAAGTAAGTGGTGAAAATGAACGTTATTATAATTATTCCTCTATAGGTTTACGCTTAGAATGAAACTTAGTGAAACAGTCAGGCAAACATAAATGTATTTTACACTTTGTACAGCCATATGTAGTCTGGGACTTGGTTATACTTCTATCCTTTTGATGTTTCTTTAGACATAGGCGACAGTAAGATTTCTTTCCAGGCATTTTGATTGGCATACATTTTCTATTTAGTCGCTCAGGTGTTGTTGGACAGGGTGGAATCGAATTATGAAGTGTCATCTCATTACATAGTCTCTCTGCTAGATTAATGGAAAACTGATACAATGTTATTTTCTTTTGATTAACTGAATTATAAATGATATAACTATTAATCTTCATCAACTCAACAACATACCAAAATACTTTCATCGTCCATTTAATACTCTTGCGTTCAAAACTATAATACTTAATGAGTTGATCACAAAGATCGACCCCCCCCATGAACTTATTATAATCTAAAACGGTGGCAGGACAATCAATCTCTAGTCTTTCAAATCCATTTCGTCCTTTCGTTCTCCTGCTTGCTCGTCCCATCTCTGTACCATGGAGGCAGCTTAACATGTGTACCAGCTTGTTATCCTTCCAGACAGAAAGGAGAAGATCTCCTGATCGTGAAAATATTGTGTCCCCTTTCTGCTTCAGTCCAGTGTGCTTTTTCACCATGAGCGATTTAGGCAAGTCCTTGCGATTCTTTCTCACCGTACCACAACAATAAGTTAGAAATTTTGAACAAAGGTCTTGAAACATATAAACAGTTGTATAATAATTATCGAAAAAAACTCTAAATCCTTTTCTCAAAATATGTCCAGCTTCAAGTAATTTAAAAACAATGTCCTTGTATATGTTCTGTGGTCCTGTTCCGGTGAAGTGGGGTGCGATTTGAAGAGCATAGCCTAAAAAAGAATTATGGAATATTTAATTGAAAAATCTTTTATTTGTTATTAATATAAAAGCATTTACGTACACAAAGGGAAACGTAATCTGCCAGTATGACTGTACAGTTTGCTGTGATAATCAAGAAATAATACAGTACGTTTATTTGTCAGTTATATTCTTATATCAGTGATAATAATAATAATAATAATAAA
Organism: Sthenelais limicola; assembly: GCA_942159475.1. NCBI lineage: Eukaryota > Metazoa > Annelida > Polychaeta > Phyllodocida > Sigalionidae > Sthenelais > Sthenelais limicola. Next base: position 65,483,936 of record OW804102.1, on the reverse strand, counting down.
TGTAATATGTCCTTACCTGTTGCACTCTCAGCCAACATCCACATTTTTAAGCCCCATTTGGTGGGTTTGGCTGGCATGTACTGGCGATGCCTACATCTGCCTTTGTGCTGGAAATAAATAAATATTATTAGAACAGAATGAACGATGAAAAGTTGCTAAAATACAATATATACCTGTATTCTCTCCTAGATAGTTCTCAGATACTTTCTCGGTAGTCAAAAGGCCTTTCAATATGTTATATGGTGATATGGAAGAGGGGAAGGGTGGACGAGGGGAAGGGTGGACGAGGGGAAGGGTGGAAGAGGGGAAGGGTGGAAGAGGGGAAGGGTGGAAGAGGGGAAGGGTAATGGAGGGGAAGGGTGGAAGAGGGGAAGGGTAATGGAGGGGAAGGGTGGAAGAGGGGAAGGGTGGAAGAGGGGAAGGGTAATGGAGGGGGGAAGGGGGGGGAGGGGAAGGGTGGATGGGGAGGGGAAGGGTGGATGAGGAGGGGAAGGGGTCAGGTAGTCAGCAAACCTGCCTCTGCCGATCCTCGAGACTGCAGAGAGTGATTCGCTGACTAGGGTTAGGCTACTGTGTCAGTTTGTGAGTTTTAGCGATCGATTTTTTTAAATAAATAAGGAGATGTGAAAGAACAGATCATTACGAAAGATATGAATACCTTTTTATTTATTCATTTATTTATTTATTTAGTATTTACCTTTATCATTGACTCGTCGATCGAGACCTCTCTCGCTGGTTTGTAGAGGCGGGTCGCGGCGGCGTTGAACACCGACAACAGCCAGCCTACACGTACCTCCATCGGGGGTCGATTGTCGTCTGCTGCGTCCTCGGCAGTGCCTTCACCAAAGCTTAGAAACCTAAATAAAAGATAAATAAATGTCAATATTTGATATTTTATTTAATTTTACATTTGATATTCACTCGAGTTTGATTTTCTAATAGTTTCTATAAACTTAAAATTGTGTTTGCTCCTATGCACGGAGATTAGCGATCAGGCCATGATCGATTCTGCAATGATCATGTAATAAAAGCATCTCAAAGTAAAATAATATGATTTATTTCATATATTTACCTCAGAATATGATGGAAGTGGTCCCTCGACATCATGTTGGATATATAATCTGTCCTGATCGATGACTTACTTGACCAGTACAGCTTCAATGTTGGTTTCCGCAGAATTCCCATTAGAAAAGTCATCCCGAGGAATCCACGGAGGGTCGGGAGGTCGAGTGGGGTCCATTTCTTTGCCTTTTTTGTCTCCTTTGGGGTGTTGTTGGCGTACGTGTTCGTATTTTCAGGCAGTCTCCCGTCGCCAATGGGTTAAGATTTATTTCGATTTGATATTTGATATTTTATTTAATTTTACATTTGATATTCACTCGAGTTTGATTTTCTAATAGTTTCTATAAACTTAAAATTGTGTTTGCTCCTATGCACGGAGATTAGCGATCAGGCCATGAGCGATTCTGCAATGATCATGTAATAAAAGCATCTCAAAGTAAAATAATATGATTTATTTCATATATTTACCTCAGAATATGATGGAAGTGGTCCCTCGACATCATGTTGGATATATAATCTGTCCTGATCGATGACTTACTTGACCAGTACAGCTTCAATGTTGGTTTCCGCAGAATTCCCATTAGAAAAGTCATCCCGAGGAATCCACGGAGGGTCGGGAGGTCGAGTGGGGTCCATTTCTTTGCCTTTTTTGTCTCCTTTGGGGTGTTGTTGGCGTACGTGTTCGTATTTTCAGGCAGTCTCCCGTCGCCAATGGGTTAAGATTTATTTCGATAGGTCTGAAAGAATACATTGGTCAACGAAATAATGTCTGAAATAATCCCCAGATAAAGGATACTAGAGGAGGAGGTTACTGGAGGAGGTTACTGGAGGACGTTACTGATTGGGGTTACTGGAGGAGGCTATGGGAGGAGGCTATAATTACTAGAGAAAGTAGTGGGGGAGGATCATTTTCAGAAAGGATACTAGAGATATGTTCAGGCAATTCGGGCAATATAATTGTAATTTGCGTGAATAAGAAGAATCACCAAGTTATGCACTGTTAAGACACATGGGTGAGTGTGAGTGAATTTGCGCGACATGGGCGTTGATAAGAGCGTCGTCAGGTGCACGAAAATTACCGTCATTTACACCTTCAACCTCTAAAGGATCGGTAAAGGATCCGTTGCTTATACTTCACTAGTCCTCATGAAATATGGCGCAAAAACGTCACATGAAATGTGGTTGTATAACTCCAAATATCAAAGGATACACTTTATTCCAATAATATAATGATTATTCCCATCCTAAGAAGCGGCACACTCTGTACAGTAATTGTTTTGGATATATTTATTAGTATGATTCTCCCCGATTTTTCCAATGGAAAGTCTTCTATATATAAACAGCCGCTGTTCTAAAAATTGTAAACTCATGATATCAGATATATGTTTACCTTATAATGCCTTGAAAAATCATATTAAAATTCCACGACTTTCAGTATCAGTATTTTAAAAAACATCCCAAAATGTCAAATCTCCCCAAATTCCGCAATTTGTAGTACCAAATTTTGTCAAATTAAAAACAAATGAAATCTCAAAATGGAATAGTTTTGAAACTTGAAATTCTCAATCCAATTATTTTTGTTCATCTATATTGTCATTAAATTAGTTCAGAACATCATTAAAAATAGCAATTCAGTCGGGTTTTTTTTTCGAAAATCAGTATTTTTAGATAGCCCGGCAGACTAGTGACTTGGTAAGATGCACTAGAAATCTGGTTGCCTGGAGCAAGCGGGCAACCGTTAGTCTGAACCCCTACTCAAATTAGTACTATTGGATGACCACCATATAGTTTGTTCTCAACATCTGATCAAATTATTCTTTCTTTTAGGGCTTTCTCTACATCAACCCAAAGGAGGGAACCAAGTCAAGCTGCAAGAAAGAGATGGTGGAGTGTCTCACAAAGGTTGCCTCATTCTCCAGGAATTATGTGACATTCCTAAGTTTCACTGCTGGATCTTATTAAGATGTTCATCTGCTTCCAAACCACAAGTATGCTAATAAACACCTGCCACACCTCTACCTCAACAACGATAATTATTGGATGACCTTTTAATGATTATCTATAAATGTTCTGTTCTGTTCTACCTCTCCCCTTCCCTCCTCCACTTACCCCCTCTCATACCCTCACCCCATCTCGCCCCTCCCTTCCTCTACTCACCCTCTCGCATACCCTCGCCCCTTCCCTCCTCCACTCAACCCCTTTCATACCCTCAGCCCATCTTGCCCCTTCCCTCCTCCACTCACCCCCTCTCATACCCTCGCCCCTCCTCTCCTACAGTCACTCCTCTCATATCCTTACCCCATCTCGCCCCTCCCCTCCTCCACTCACACCCTCTTATACCCTCAACCCATCCTGCCCCAGCCCTTGTTACTATTGTGCGATGGCATTGATGTACGGATTGTGTTCAAATTCTGTTCACAGAGTAACCATCCCTGGTGTCAATATATACATAACTTTCAGGGTGTGTAGTTCAATCATTTGCGATTTAGTTTGATGTGACTAGAGTAGCTATTTCAGGCTATAGACTGTAGATAAACATGTATGTATATTGCTGGAACAGTATGACAAGCATATGTCCTTTACGTTTCAAAATGGTTAGATAGTATTAAATATAGGTCTGTTTAGCTGGTTGTCAACTCCGATGGTGATGATATTGTGTACTTATTTAATTGTACGGTGAATTCTGAGTTCTACATAGGCTCCAAGGTTGAAATATTGTGTATTGAAAATGTATTGAATATTATATTATAATTATATGCTTTCTGCTTGGTTTTGGTACAAGGTTTAGGTATTTTGCTCAATGTTATCGAGTTTATATTGCTATGATGCAGTGGATTTCTGCTATCAACGACTGGAATATTTTAAATTTCATGATGTTGTTATGTATAAATATGATACATTGTACAAGATTAAGGTGTGAACATGATTATGGATTTACTTATACAGTTATGAATATGAATAATTATAATTATGCTTATTTATATTGATAATATTACATAAGATTACGCAACCCAATTGAGTTAATAGGTTAGCATAAAATGGATGTGACATGTTGCTCTTCTATAGCGCTGACATCCTGGTGATTCTATAGTGTATTCCAATAAGTGTGGTGTGTTTTGTAATTATAAAGTTGGAAAGGAAAGCTTATACGTCCCTTCCAGTCCTGTGTGTTCCACAGTCTTAGGGAAGCAGTAGGCTTGCAAGCCTGACCAAATTCAGTAATTATTGAAGTCGTGCAAGACTTAGGCTATCAACGACCTGAATATTTTAGGCATTTTATTATATATGTCTCTTCCTAGGTTGATATCCATCTGAATGTTCATTCATTCAGTGTATGAGGACCTCTAATTGAGAATTATTGTATATCTCTAATGATTATTGTTAATCATAATGATATTGGTTCAATTTTTATCTAATATCGATTGAATAATAAAGGAGTAAACTTTATATAATGTAACCATTGTCTTGTCTTCAATTTCGCCGATAATAACTTATCTCTTTTTCATACAGCATAGTACAGTACAGTACAGTTATTGCAATATTAAGGGGTGCCTCCACTGGCTGCGGTAAGCTCTCCGTTTGGTCTACGTTTGGTCTGCGTTTCAAACTCTGCGGTTCTATCAATTTTACGTTGTAGCCGCAGGCCAAACGCAGAGCTTACCGCAATGCCAATGAAAGGTCTCATGGTTGCGATAGAGACTGCGATTGGATATCATTCCCGCGCTTGGTCAGAGAGCAGACAACATTTATAATTTTACCTCCCTGTGTCTGCCGCAGCAGTTTACCAACCGCACTGCAAGCGCAGAACAGTCTCCACTGGTAAATTTCAATCGCAACACTTGGGGTAGAGGGCTAATCACATCGCAGAGATGTTTCAGTCGCAGAAAATATTCAACATGTTGAAAGATTTCAGTGACAGTCGCACCACAAGAAACACTTATTTTCAGCCGCAATTCAAAAGCAATCCAACCGCAGATACAGCCGCATAACAGGTCTCCATTGCTACAATTGGTCTGCACATGAACTGCGCTTGAATGTTGCTTCCTGTTTTTCTATCACAAAGCTTACCGCAGAGCTTACCGCAGCCAGTGGAGACCCCATTTTATATTGTATGTAAACGAACGATAATTAAAGCTAATATTTTCCGTTTTCACCCCTGCGAAATTGACCATCCCCGTCCCCCCCCGCGAAATTGACCACCCCCGTCCCCCCTGAAGCCTGGCCCACGACGCTCCCGTTGCGCTAAAAATAGATTTCTGAGTGCAATAAAAGCCCGTTCTATTTCAGTCACATAGCATTTTCATTGCGCAATGGCTATTGCAGTCACATAGCGCAATAAGTGGTTACAACCATTGCGGTCACATTGCACAATCATTGCGCTATGTGAACGCAATAGTGAGTGCAATGATTGCACTCAAATGCCCATAGGGAAGTCATATGAATCCATGTAAGAAGTTTTGAGACATGTATTAAATATATCCTTGCATTTGAAGGCCTTCATATGGAGTAAATTTCAAGGATCGGTGCACCTATTTAACACCAGAGGTGTCTCTCTTACCGGGGCTTCTTTCTTCAGTAATGTATTATTTTATTCCTCCTACATCTGATCCTTTTTAGGAAAATAGGTCATAAGTCGCAAAATATGGATTTTGCGATGTCACTATATTTAAAAAGAGATCAAGCTGATTTCAATGATAGTAAACATGAAGGACATTTAATAAGTGTTTCTATATTTTGTTTGATATTTGTATTTTTGGAAAAAATAGTTTGCAATGTTTTGTGTGGGTAATTACCAGTAAAGTAAATACATATACTCCATACAATGGCCTTCAAAACGCATGAATATATTTAATACAATGCCCCAAAATTTGTTACATGTATTTATATGACTATATGTGGTAAGCCAACTAAATATCAGAAGATTTCATAGAGAGATCTTGTGAAAAAAACACTATGAAAAATATCAATTTTGCGACTTATGACAAATTTTCCTGCAACACATCACATATTTCCTTTACATTGATTAGAAGCTTACTTGTATTACTAGTCAATTGTGTTCAGCATGTTAAATGCCTTGGTTCTTGTATCATCATATGTGTTGTGTTTCAGGAAAATGAGTCATAAGTCGCAAAATTGATGTTTTAAAGTGTTTTTTTCACAAGATCACATTATTGGAATGTTCTACTTTTTTGCAAGTTCATCACTTAGACTTATATCAATCGGTGTATCAAATTTCAGGAAAATCTATATAATACATCCTTTAGTTTTAAAGGTAACCATATGGACTACATTTAGTTACTTTACTGTTTATTGACCCCCAGAAATATTGGATACTTTTTTTTTCAAAAACGAAAATATCAAACTAAATTCTAGAAATACTTATAAGATTATTAGACTGTTTACTATCATTGGAATCAGGTTGATCTCATCTTTTCAAATCTAATAGTATCTCAAAATCTATTTTTAGGGACTTATGACTAATTTTCCTGGAACACATCACATATCTGCCATTAATATCTCATTGTCACTACTTGTAATGGTTATTCCATATGTGATGTGTTCCAGGAAAAAAGGTCATGAGTCACAAAATATGGATTTTGAGATATCATCATATTTTAAAAGAGGAGATAACCTTGATTCCAATGATAGGAACACTAGGACACCTAATAAGTATTTCCATATTTTAAGTTTGATGTTTTTATTTGTGATATATCTATAATACATGTCCCGAAATTTATTAAATGGATTCATATGACTATAAGTACTAAACCCTCTAAAAATGAGAACATTTCAATACAGAGATCTTTGAAAACACTTTGAAAAATATCAATTTTGTCATGTATGACTTATTTCCCTGACATATTATGTTATTGAGTCCAGTTTCTTTGTGAAGTACAATGGTAATCTAATGGAACCCAGTTGAAAACATATAATTATTGTTATGTTCTAACGATTTAATTTGACATCGAAGTTATAGAGCAATTAATTATATATGTTTACAAAATACCAAGGATACATACAGTTGTATAATCGTGGCTACTCATTTGCTTCTGTTTTTGAATTTCATAAACTAGACAGATTACAGTGATTACTCAGGGCCTGGGCTGATTGGCTTATCCTGGACCAATTAATTACCTTGATAGATAAAGGATCGACTCTGCGAAAGGGGGCGTGGCAGATGCATTTCTGATATGACTTTAAATAAATATTAAAAACTCTCAAAGAGTAGTTCTGAATTTTACAAGAGAATAAACCTTATGTTTTGCTGCAGGGCTTCATAACACTTCACATTTGGGTCAGATTTTCAGAAAATGTACAATTCAACTTCACCAATCCTCTCAAATAACCTAAATTTCAGACGAAAATAAAGTTCAAAATACAGTTTAACCTAACCAAACAGATTGCTAGAATCAATGCAATGACAAATGTACCCAAATTTCCCAGTATTGACCAAATTGCAGCCTAATTGGCTCAATGAGAAACTAAAATAAATTTTTTGCCAGATAAACTTTTATTCTGTGGCACCCTTTATGGGCTAAAACTTCATTGGATAAGCATCAGTCTTGGGAATAAATATAAGCCCTATTTGAGTCTATTAAAAATTGTTTTAGGGCGGTGGGTTGGGTAAAACCAAGTTGTATGGGCTGTAGCAATGGCCAGAATGACCGTGTCCAGTTTGCTGAGTCATGTGGGTTTGCCCAGGAGCCTGTAGGTGGCGTTAGTGTTCCTATTGTGCCGATAGGTGGCGTGACTCTTTCCCAAATTAACATCAATCAAATTGACTATAATTGGCTCAATGAGAAACTAAAATAAATTTTTTGCCAGATAAACTTTTATTCTGTGGCACCCTTTATGGGCTAAAACTTCATTGGATAAGCATCAGTCTTGGGAATAAATATAAGCCTAACACAGTGTATTCTTCAAGGATGATGAGGCTCTAGTATCCACATCTTTAGTGTAGAGGTCTACCGCTCCCGACCTCCAGGAGCCTTGATACATGATTGCGTCTCTCGGGACGCCAGCGCGACTACACAACATCGCACCTGACCTCCTCATGGAGTGGATCGAGAACCTATCAGCCTTTGATGAGCCAGCCCTAGCCAGAGCCCGCTTTGCCAGTTTGGTTATCACTTCCGGGTTAAAGGGGGCATTTGTAGTCGGATCTATGAAGATAGGGGCATGCCGGGATGCTAGGACCAGAGATATAGCTTCCAGGGTCGATGAGACCGGACACATAGCACTATTTTCAGATTTAAGTAATTTGATGGTATGGGGTCGAGATGGAGTGATGGTTTTCGCCGATCTAACATGAACATAAATGGCATCTTGATCGATATCCAGATCTGAGCGAAGAACAATATGATGGGGTGTAGAGGACATGAACACATTACTCTGTCTTAAGAAGGTGTAGAGACAGAACAGCAGGGCAGCGCCTGCTATCATGGAACGAGCGGAGCCGTTGCGGAGGTGGTGAATCATCGACATGAGCTCATGTTTGGAGAAGAAGGGAGCCTGCTTAGGAACATGAGTTGAAGACTTAGTTACTGCCCTCAACATTATCTTCACCGTACGGTCGTCAAACACTGTGGTGGGAAGGCCCCAGTCAGCCAGGAAGGACCGGGCACCGGAGAGATAATTTCTTACGGTCTGAGTAGACTTGAAGGAGTTAGCCAGGTATTGTACCAACAGCACCAGCTCGGGTACAGTCGGATTCTTCCAATCTCTTCCAAACCTCAGCATGAATGATAGATAGCACCTGCTCTGGTTCCTACGGTTGGCAGCTGTCCCTTCTGCCAGTGCACCATTAATGGATTCCAGCGCCATGCGGTATAGTGCTGTGGACGCCAGTTCTGCAATTACAACATAGTATCGAATAATTGTCTTAAATCAACATGGTTAATTTCTTGGAGATTTCTGTCTTTTACAATACCTTGAGCCTTTTCTTTCAGTGCCTCATTGAAAGATGCGCGGCTCAGTGCATCCGCAAGGATCAAGCTCTCGCCCGGGGCGTGCCTGACCACTATGTCGATTTCCCTCCGTACTGCAAACATTGCTAGTGTTGCGATTCTTGCCTATGTTCTTTCCAATGTCTATGTGGCCATCGATGTACGTCTGTCTTTCAGCTCCGGCTTAACATTAATCGATATTAAATAATGATATTTCGTGATCGTATAGGTTTACTTCTGCGAGAATAAATATATTACCAATATCGTTAGCAGGAGATGGGAGGAAAGGAACTATAGTGGCCGGATTATATTAAAGTTCCAAAGGACCAAGGGTTGAAATATTCTATGTTCCAAGCGCGAATCCGAGATAAAACATCAAGAGTGAAATACTTCTTTCATATGTTCCCTTTATTCCTCCTTGTGTGTTGGGTTGAAGACCTTGCTCCTCAACCCGATTAATATACAAATACATTGGGTATATCAATAATATTCAACACAAGAACAGACCATGTTTGCAATACAAATCAGGAATAACTAAATAAATATAATGATGAAATAAGTACAAACTTGTAAATAAATAGAGAAATATATGATAACCATCATGGTTAAAGTCCGGATCACATAATAAGAATGATTAATTAATAATAAAATAATCGCATAATATAAACTGCCAATATCATCATGGGTTGCAATGTAGCCTCCTAGTGGTGCCCGGGTGTACTACCCGGAGATATCCGGAGATGTCCGGAGATACCCGGAGGTACCCGGAGGTACCCGGAGCTTGATGGAAATGTTCATATCTTCACATACTGGAATCGTTACACTAGCTCGCGGCTGCATTGGGCCAGTATTGGGTCACGCGTCTTTCCTGTCATGATCACCCAGGCCGCCGCCGAGTTGTCAGTTGTTATGATAAGCATACCTTCCTTGAACTCGGGCGGGGTCAGTGATTTCACGGCCACAACAATATTGATTGCCTCCAGCCTTGAGATGTGGTGCATTTCTGACCACTGTTCTGGAAATGTAAAAGAATAGTATGATACAGGTGAAAATCCCCCTGCCCCTTTAGGGCATGCATCGCACTCCAGACAAAGTTCTGTTTTGCTGGGCTGTATGAGGACCTTTCTGTTCAGGATAGAAGCACATTGAATAAACCACTCAATATCCCGTTTCATTTCATGAGATATTGTTTTGATTCCTGAGGGGGGCATTGATCTCATCTGCTCCAGTATTCGGGACATAAATTTCCGGGCATGAGCTACGCAGCTGCTGATGTAAGCCAATTTTCCGGCCAAGCTTTGGATTTGGCGTCGTGTTGCAGCCCTTTTATTCATCCACTCTTTGGCCTCTGCCAATATTTCTGCTAGTTTTTGTTCAGGGATTGTAATTGTCATGTCATTTACATTTAATGTGTAGCCTAGGAAATCTATAACTTTTACTGGACTGACTGATTTCTCTGGGGCAACTTTTACTCCTAATTCTGTGCAAATATTATTGAAGGCTGCGAAGGCTTCTTCTGCGTGGTTTTTGTCTACTTCAACGCCACAGAAGTCATCTACGTATGCGATGACATTGAAACCTTTTTCCTTCATTATGTAGACTAGTGCTTTAGCGACTCTTTGTTGGTGCATGCCAGATGTACGAGAGCCGAATGAGGGGCATATGTCTATGTAATATTTGTCATTGAATTTTATTCCCAGGAGTGGGTATGCTAGTGGGTCAATTCTTAGTTGCCTGTAGGCTCTCTCTAGATCGGTTTTCCAGAGAAAAGCAGAAGGGCCTATGTTCTTTGTCATGATTCCTAGGTCTAGAATTGTTGGGAGAGTGTATGTCATGGGCTTCCCTTCAAATTGGTTGCGGCTAATCCCTGAGTTTACACCCTTGCCCTCCGGGTAGGAAAGGTCCACTATCACCCTGCGTTTTGAGGATCCCTTTTTTTGGTCTAGTCAGTAGGGGGCTTACCTGGCACCACTCTTGAAAGGGGGGTGAGTCAAAGGGGCCTATCATTGCTTCACATGCTAGCTCTTTATGTATGAATGCGTCTACGTGTTCTTTATAAGCTATCGCGGAATAGTGATTTTTAGCTGCAGAGGTTGGGGGGGTTGCTGCGCTGTAACAAATTGGCCAGCCAAACTCAATGAATTTGACTATATCTTTGTCCTCATAGTTCTTAAGTCTCTCTTCCCATTGCCTGGGTTTCATATCAGAGGGGATGGGAGTCTTAGACGCTAGGTAATTAGGTAAGCCAGAGTTATGAATCTGTTCGTACAAGTTTATATGGTATGGGGCTTTAGTTTTTGCTTCCAAGCTCGGATGGGGCCATATTCCCTGCACGGTGTTCATGTAACCCCAGGGGCCGACATTTTGTTGGGCTCTGGGGGCATCTCCCATTGTTATGTGTTGTTCTAAGGGGCATGTTTGCTCGCACTCACTGTCATTATTACTATAGCTAGAGTTTGCTGCTTGTTCTTCTGCTAAGCTATTTTCAGAGGGCTTTTCTGGGGTTTTTGTGCTGTTTTCGTTTGTCAGAGGATTAGGAATCAGAGGTTTTACTGGTTTCAGAGATGTTGGGCTATCTTTGTTATCACTAGGTCGGGGAGGAGTTAGGTCTACTCTATCCCCGACCCTTGGTCGTTTCCCTTCTTTGGTTTATCTGCTTTAAATTTCTTTGACCTACACTCCTTTTCTGAGTGTTTCAGTAGTGAGCATTTTTGGTATACACAAAAGGCACATACGTGGAGGTGTCTAAACCCATTAACTACGTGGTCTGACTTTTGGGTACACATACCTTGGTTAAAGGGTCTGCATGGCGGGCCTGGCTTTGCGGCTGCCACATCACTCTCCATGTAGTAGTCTTGCTTACCATCTGCGGTTTTGGATTGCTTCTCCTGATGGGATTGTACGCCGACCTGTGACAACTTAAGTCTGAGCAATTCAATTTTATTAGTCTCATTCCAGTTTAACCTCTTATCATTAATGCGTGTGCATACCTCCTCACTCCAATTTCTTACATTGTCAAAAGGGTACAGCATATTATCTTCCAGTATTTGTTCAATGTGATCATTTATTGCCTCTCTAGTTTTACCTACATATAGCTTAGACATTTGGAACATACCCCAGCAATATTCAGCAACATTTAGCTCTCCTAGTGAGGTTTTTGTACGTTTCTTTCCTCGTGTTACATGACAGTGAGCAAATTGTGTATTACCCTTACTTGCTGCCCCTAGTGGATTCAGTCCTGCGCTGAGGATCTGGGATATCTTCAGCTGAAGGTCATCATCGTCATGGGTTTGGTCATAGGATGTTGCTGACTCATTCCACATTGGCAGCCTATCGAGGCTAGTTGCCCTGTCTTGCTCTTGTTCCTGCCGGTGCGCCTGGTCAGAGGCCTGTGACCTTGGGAGACTTGTTTCTTTCCGTGTCTGCTGTTTCTTAGGAGTCGAGCCTTTAGGTGTCCTAGGTGCCCTTATTGTGGTCTCACTTTCGTCCTCACTACTGGATTCCAAGTCTCTCAGCCTTCTCTTTGCCATTTGAGTAAGCATATGTTTGATTTCGCCAATCTCACTTCTAAGGCCCTGGATATCTTTAGCATTTTCGGCTGTTGAGGGCTTCTTAGGTGCCTGGGCGCCACCTTTCCCTTTCTGGCTTCCTTCCACATTTTGGGGAGGCGAATCTGCCTTTTTCCCTGCCTCACTTGCTTTCTTCTTTCCTCCCATGGTATTGTATGGGTGTATACTACTTGTTGAGGAAGTATTAGCTTCCTATGTGTGCGGATGGCTCTGATTGAGCTCGATTTTGAAAACCAAGTTGTATGGGCTGTAGCAATGGCCAGAATGACCGTGTCCAGTTTGCTGAGTCATGTGGGTTTGCCCAGGAGCCTGTAGGTGGCGTTAGTGTTCCTATTGTGCCGATAGGTGGCGTGACTCTTTCCCAAATTAACATCAATCAAATTGACTATAATTTAGCAGAATTTACTAAATGCGTACAGCTGCCGATTGTACATTTCTTGAAACTCCAACCCATATATTACAAGCATACTCCTCATACAATAATGATACTTACATTCAATATGACATTTGTTACATTTTATTCCCAAGGACTAACAAGGATATGATGAAGAAGGAAGAGCAATTTTGATTAAATCCAAGTAATTGAGTGGAACGTGATACATCCCATTCACATTAGTAAGATGGATAGAGCAATCTTTTATTCATCAAAAATATGTTCTACAGTAATAGATAGGTTGAGAGATTGTGAGAACCTGCCAGATCTTCCTACCGCTCCCTAGGATAGAGGCTAATATTCTAGTCAGAAGAACTAACACGTAATAGGGGACTTGTACAGCCGCCATTATGAATCCTGCTTCGTGTGGAATTATGGGACTAAATCCAAGGCCATTTCCAAGGTCAGTCCATGACCTGTCCTGCTAAGGCTTCACTATTCATCACTTAGAAGTTGTCTCTGGAGATGTGACGTCATATTCTGGTACCAACCTATATGTCTACTGTTGGAATGGATGACGTATGCGTCAAGGGGAAGATTACTGGTGCTTCATCATATGGGTCAGATTTCAGAAAATGTACAATTGGCAGCTCTACACATTAAGGAAATTCTCTTAAATTAGGCTGAAAAATGATAAATATCAGGTATATCTGAATACATTTGGTATCGCATTGATTTAAAGTATCAGTTATGTTATGTCAAACTGCATTTTGAAGCTTATTTTTGTCTTAAATGTTGGTTATTTGAGAGGATCGGTGAAGACGAATTGTGCATTTTCTGAAAATCTGACCCATATGTAATGTGTTCCAGGAAAATGAGTCACAAGTCATACCAAAATGATATCATTCAAAGTGTTTTTTCCACAAGATGTCTTTGTTCTGATTCTTAGCGTATTTAGAACTTATAATATAGTCATATGAATTTATGTAATACATTTCCGGACATTGTATCAAATATATCCTTGCGTTCTGAAGGCCTTTGTATGGTGTATTAATGTGGTGTGTTTCAGGAAAATAGGTCATAAGTCGCAAAATTGGTATTTTTCAAAGTGATTTATTTATTTATTTCTGAATTTTAGAAGATTTAGGACTTATAGTCATATAAGTCCATGTAACACATTTTAAGACATTGTATCCAATCTATCTATGCATTTAGAAGGCCTTCATATCGGGTATATTTAGTTACTTTACTGGTAATTACCCATCTAGAAACTTCTTTTTTTTCAAACATAGAAACGCCAAACTAAAAATACAGAAATACATGTTAGGTACCTTAGTGTTTGCTATCATTGGAATCAGCTTGATCTCCTCTTTTCAGATATTGTGATATCTCAAAATCCATATTTTGCGACTTATGACTCATTTTCCTAAAACGGATTACAATTATAACCTTTACATGGGTCAGATTGTCAAAAAATGTACAATTGGCCTTCACCAATCCTCTCAAATAACCCACATTTAAGACAAAAATAAGTTTCAAAATGCAGTTTAACATAACAGAAGTGATACATTAAATCAATATGATACAAAATATAATCAGATATACCTGGTATTAATCATTTTTCAGCAGAATTTAGGAGAATTTCCTAAATGTGTAGAGCTGACAATTGTACATTTTCTGAAAATCTGACCCACATAGCTAGCGTGGTTTATTGGGGACGGCTTAAACATGTGGTCTCATTCACACACTCTTTCTTCTCTCTGTCCCTTCCTCTCTTCAGTTTCCTCTGTGTTCTCCTGTCTCCCGCTCTCTCCTCTCTGCCTCCTCATTCCTCCCTCTCTTTTCTCTCCCTTTCTTTTCTCTCCCTTCTCTCTCTCTCTGATCCCTTTCCACCCTGCCTCCACCCTCTCCTCCTTCCTCTGCAACTCCCTCCTCTTTCTCCTCCTCTCCTCTGTCTCTCCAGGGGCGTCCAGGGGCGTTGCTGGCAATTTCCAAGTGGGGGGGACATATTTTGGTATCTTGGACCTTTTCCCCCATATTTATGAATGCAGTGTACAACAAGATGTATCAGTTTTCAATTCATACTGACACTTTATAGTAATTCCCTTGTACACAATATACATCAGAGCAATCTCGGGCCCTTTTATTGTTTTAAAATATAGGCTAAACGGAGAAGGCATGAACTATAGGTATTTCTTATCTGGCCAAACTCCATACATAAAGAAAAGGAAATCCATACAGTTATCACATTATGTCATTTTGAAATGTTATTTTTTCGGTAAAAGCATAAATGGCTAATTTTAAACCATCTTTGTACAAAGACTTTAAAATTCCAAAAATGAGTTCAATGGTACCACTATCCTATGAAACTGAAGACTTACAAGGGTGTCTGTTTGATGTGATTTATATACATTCAAGTATATTATTAAAAATCACCACTATGCCTATGTATCACCAAAAAGAAAGTACAACAATCATTGAATAATGATTATAGAATTAAAAGAAAATTACAAAACATATTGAAGCAATGTTATAAGAAATTGTTAAGATTCAAGGAAAGGTGCATGATAGCAGGGTTGAAAACGGGCTCTGGCAATTGTTTCAGGTTTTTCATATGTGCTATTTTCGTGGGGCTCCCCTCCTCCTGCTCCACCACCACCTCCTCCTCCTCCCCCTCCACCTCCACCACCTCCACCTCCACCACATCTTCCTCCTCCCTCCTCCTCCATCTCTCGTCCTCCTCCCTCCTCCTCCACCTCCTCATCGATCTCCTCCACCTCCTCCCCCTCCTCTGCCTCCACCTCCTCCTTCACCTCTTCCTCCTCCACCTCCTCCCCCTCTTCCTCCTCCTCCTCTGCCCCCACCTCCTCCTCCACATCCTCCTCCTCCACCACGACCTCCTCCTCCTCCCCCACCCTCATCTCCTCCTCCAAATTCCTCCACCACCTCCTCCTTCTTCCTCAACTCCCCCTCCACCAGACCTTCCCCACCAACCTGTGCACCCCGCCACCTCCTTCGCCTCCCTTCTTGAATGTTTGTTATGCTGCCCTCATTAAAGAACCCCAGCTTTTTATCTTTAACACGACTTTGGGATGAAAGTGTTTCATTTCCTCTCAGTTACCATCACCTGACTCCGTATGACAGATCATGTCTCCAGTTTGCTGCCAGTAACATCCCTCACTTGTACTGATTCTGGTGCCCTATCACTTCTCACTGGTACTGATACTGGTGCCCTATTACTTCTCCTTAGCTAATCAGTCTTCCTGCTCTCCATTGCAGTCACTGTCCACTGTCACTGTGAGGCAGGGAGGGGGGGGAGGGAGGGGGGGAGGGAGGGGGAGGGAGGGGGGAGCGTCTTCAGGAACACCAATGACGAATGAATGATAGCTGTGTCTTGTATAAGAATAATCGGTTACACTTGTGTCTCGTCACGACACATAATGTGTCTTCCGTGGGTTCCTTACTAACTCTAACCCAAGGCATTGGAATGAACACAAGGATATATTTAATACAATGTCTCGAAATTTGTTACATAGATTTATATGACTATGAATTAATGCTAAACGCTCTAAGATTCAGAACATTTCAATGAAGAGATCTTGTGATAAAAGACTTGAAAAATATCAATTTTGTGACTTTCGACTCATTTTCCTGAAACACAGCGCACATATTGTGAGTGGTAATGTTATGCCGCTATACTAAATAATAGATTAAAAGGTGATACATTTCTAAGTTGAAAATATGGGAGATGTTCAATGACAACGTGTAGGTGGGTTAAATCGCCAGAAAATCTGCTGAAGTTTATTCAAACTTGATTTGCCTCCTTGAAGGTGTCAAACAAGAAGGTTTGAGAAGCAAACAGTGAGTGTTTAGGAGATTATCAAATTATCACAATTTTGCCTTTGTATTTCAGTTGTTATTACAATACAAACAAATGGCTTTCTGCATATATCACCAACACTTCAATTGGCGCAGCAGAGGTAATTTGAAAAAAAAAAACAATTCTACTCTTATAATTATAGGAACATATTGAATGTTTGTTAGTATATGGGTCAGATTTTCAGAAAATGTACAATTCACCTTCACCAATCTTCTTAAATAATCCAAATTTCAGACAATAATAAAAGTTGAAAATACAGGTCAACCTAACCAGACTGATTGCTAGAATCAATGCAAGGCAGAATATCCGCGAATTTACCTAGTGTTGACCAAATTTCAGCCTAATTTAGCAGAATTTGCTTCATGTGTACAGCTGCCGATTGTACATTTTATTTTGGCGGTTGTCATTATTACACTAGGATGTTCAAACATGATACTCTTATTTATCTGAGTGTCCAATTTTTTAAACATTTGTGGTCGAAGGTCAAATCTACAATCCAAAAAGAGTTTGATATGACAAAACTATATATACTGCACAATCAGCCTGCAGTTTAGAATTGTTTCATGCAGTAGGATGATGTATGTACTGCACAATCAGCCTGCAGTTCAGCATTGTTTCATGCAGTAGGGAGATGTATGTACTGCACAATCAGCCTGCAGTTTAGCATTATTTCATGCTTTAGGAATCACAGATCTATATACTTCACAAGCAGTTAACATATTCTGTTCCGATTCTGTTGGACCACTCTGTGCTTGTTAGGTGCTCGGAGAAATACAAAGAGAAGGGCCCTGAGCGCACCGAAAGAACGAGCCAGTTGAATCACAGCCTAAGGGAGGGTAAGAGGGAGAGGGAGGGGGAGTGGTAGGGTCAGCGGGAGGGTCAGCGGGAGAGGGAGGGGGAAAGGGAGAGAGATTCAAAGAGAGGAGAGAGGGGGAGAAACGGGGGAGGTGGGTGGGAGAGACATATGGGATTGAGGAGACAGGGGAGAGAGGGGGTGGGAGACAGGGGACATATGGAGTTGGCGACATTGGTGAGAGAGAGGGTGCGAGAGCGGGAGAGAGATAAGAGAGAGGGAGAGAGAAGGAGAGGGAGAGGGAAAGAGAAGTCATTTGCTATCTTTTTATCTTTTTTATCTTCTCAAGATACAATATGGTCATCATGACTTTATTCTTATCTCTTAGACAATACTAACACTCCACAACCAAGTCTGAGTGGCACAGTGAAGTCAACTGTAAAATACAACATACCAACTATCGAAACTATACTCTCAAATACAAAGTGATAATAATAATTTAACACTCAGAAGTAAAACTGTAAATAATGCATATTTTTTTTGTATATATTGACTGAATAACAAGAACTATATATGTAAACGGATATTTTTAAAGGCTTGGCCCGGCAGAACCAACCCCGAAAAGGGGAGTCGGTTACCAAGTTGAAATAAAATCTTTAAAAAAAAAAGAAAGATAGACGGAGGGAGGGAGAGAAGGAGAGAGGGAAAGAGAGGGCGAAAGGGAGAGGAGGGAGGGGAGAGAGCTGAAAGACAGTGGAGAGAGAAGAGAGAGACGAGAGAGAGAGAAGAGTGAGGGGCTGATATAGAGGAGTTGAGAGAGGCAGGGGACACTTCCCCTATACATGTAATGTGCCTCTCCTTATACATTAAGTCTAAAAGTGCTACACTATACTGGTGTTCATGGCAATGTCCCTACAACCTATTGTCCCCAGTCCCAGGCCATACAACCTCTATTGTCAATAGTCTACTCATCCCTTATTCACTGCTAACACGGACATGCTGCCCCCATGTTCCCTGACACGGTCATGTGCGTGCTAAGTCTACCGTGACCTTTCACCCGCCCTGTCCTTGGAAGAGATTGTCAGAAAATGTACAGTTCACCTTCACCAATCTTCTCAAATAACCCAAATTTCAGACGAAACTAAAGTTTAAGTACAGTTCAACCTAACCAAACAGATTGCTAGAATCAATGCAATGCCAAATATACTCGAATTTACCTAGTATTGGCCACATTGCAGCCTAATTTAGCAGATTTTACTAAATGTTTACAGCTGCCAATTGAACATTGTTTTAAGATCTGACCCACTTATTGTGGAAGGCACTGGTAACCTCTGAGCTTTGTATTGTTAACTCTGCTCGTAAACTACGATTGTTCAGCTACAGTTTCAGCACACTACAGGGCATGCAGTGGTTGCTGGTACAGACAGACAACCAGGCCCTTCATGTATGAGCTAAGGACAATCACCTTCTCACAGCAACTTCTCATATGGGTAAGATTTTCAGAAAGTGTACAATTCCCCGTCAACAATTCTCTCAAATAACCAAAACTTCAGACGAAAATAAAGTTCAAAATACAGTTCAACCTAACCAAACAGATTCCTAGAATCAATACAATGCCAAATATACCCGAATTTACT